>CM053790.1:720551015-720851123 GCA_028749045.1 Cupressus sempervirens | reverse complement strand
TTTAATGACCGACAGAATCAGGTGTTGCAGCGACAAATCAGGAGGAACCACGTGTGCTAGGTCAGAGTTCTTGTCGGCATGACTAACACAGTCGGGGCTTACGTTCACCACTATCAGATCAGCTCGGATCAATGGTAAGTGTCATCATGCTATGGAGGAGTTGCGCGAGGGTTATGACAATGACATCGTGCCCTAGTGATGTGTGTCAGGTGGGGCTGTGTCTCAAGGTGATGCTAGGTTTATCGACATGGAGGGCAGAAGCACGAGGTACGACGAGTCCTCACGATTGTCAAATTTGGTCGCATCAATGGATGGTGCCATCTCGCTATGGCGAAGATGTGCAGATTTTATCATAGCGACATGGTGACCATCTACCACGTGGATCGCCAGGTGTCGTCCAAGGTGTGGTGTAGTTATAGATAGGGCAATGAGTGGGATGGGTCCGGTCGCAGGTCGCAGAGTACGGTAGGTCAAAGGTTTCATGGCAGGCAGACAGGTTCACGGCCAAGAGATTTCAAAAAACACAGCGAGGCGCCATGGCGCCAACAAAAAACCCATGTGTTTTCTGATGGAGACATAGCGCCCAAATAGAAAGTTCACCGTGGCAAGGAATTATCAGATGGATGGGTCCCAGCGGGTACTGTGCAAGAGCAGTCAGTGTGGCGAATCGAATGGTGACACATGTAAATCACAGAGCACGCTTTCAGTGGGCACTATGGCACTATGGGAATTTAGCCTCAATTTTTGCATAGTGACATGGCGCCTAGCTGACATGTGGTCACTCTACGGATCAGGTCTTGGGTTGCCAGCTAGTTTTGTCGAACCACATAAGGAGGTGCCATGTGTATGAGTCAACGCACGGTGTACAGTGGGTCCAGTAATCTCAGCACGAATAGTGAGTCTTCACGATCGTCAGATCCACAGGGATCTACGACTGGCGCTGTCTTGCTATCGAGACTTACCCAAGAATTAATGTCGACGACATAGCGCCCGTGTGCCACGTGTCTTGGCGGAACCATGTTTCATACAGCTGGTGCAGTAAGGATTAAGCAATCGTCGAACGAATAGGGAAGTGCCACATGTGTCACGGGCCCAGTGAAGGACTAAGGGAAAGAGGTTGCAAAATGACGAGTCTCCATAATCATTGGATCAAGGCTGATCGATGGTAGGTTCCATCGTGCTATGGCAGAGATATGCGAGGTTTATGTTGGTGACACAGCGCCTTGTCGACACATGTCCTGTCGGCACAGTCTAGGATGGCAGTTGGCGCTTAGTGTAACTATCACAGTCATGATAGTATTCAAGGTGGCATAGTTAGTCCAATGAAGGGTGGTTAACCATGGGAGGAGCTCTAGGTGGAAAAATAAAGAAATGCAATTGGCCCACGTGGCCCGAGTTGATGCATAAGGAGCCCAGTTGATCTTTTGACTTCGACGGATTCATGAACCAGGAGGTGAGGATAATCAATTTTGTCATGTGATCTAATCTCCATGATCAATCTTGACCTACCAGAGTAAATGTAAAACACAGAAGGACACTTTATCCATCCATTGATCCATCTATCAGGTCAGAGCGCAATTATGATGTCATTTTCAGTCTTCTCAGGACATTATTGGTGAAAGAGATCAATTTTTTGGAGATTTTTTTCCATGATTGTCTTCCACGGGACTCAATGGCAGGTAGTTGCAGGGTCATTTCAGCAAAAAAGATCTCAATTATGCCTGAACTATAAAGGCAGATTTTGTACATTTTGTAAGGGTCGACTCTTCCTAATTTTCTCAGCTGCTACTTGCACTCTTGCAGTGTAAAATCCCTTTGTCTCAGAGCTAGATAAAACATGTTGTGTCATCTCTTTCAGCCATCAACGTGTATGTGTAGCATTTTACCTCTCATTGATGTATTGTTGAGATCAGTGATCTGCATACTGTATCCATCTTTGGCCTATTAAATAATATACAAGTGAAATCTTCTGTTCCTCGTGCTATTCAATTGGTCTCTTGATCTGTATGTGGCTGTTGGTCGATATAAGCCTGAATGAATGTATGACCTTGAATGTTTACCCTAGTTCTATAGTGCATATATGGGTAGTAATGAGTCTAAAAACTCTATTTTGGTGCATCACCGCCTTAGATTAGACTAGGTAGATTTGCTTTAATGCTCTCTTTCTCCCTTTCCTTCTGAGAATAGATAGGTGTGCCCTAACAGTAAGAGGAAGCCGGCCTTCTTCAGAGACTCAACCTAACAGTTCAATTCCCATAGCTTGGAGGTTGTTTCCATGTTTCACTAGGTTGTCCTCACGCATAGGCCTTGGAAAAGGGTGCAGACCTAAGTGACAATAGTTTTTTGGCATGCCTGGTGGGACCCATATCAGAAGATTTCAGGTCTACTGGTGTCAAGAAGAAAGAATTCTAGAGATAAATGTTGAAGAAGTAGTGCTGGCTTCAGTTTTTGAGCCTTTAAGAGGCTGATTCTTCAAGTACTTGGTGACTCTAAACATCAAAAAGTCTGGTTCTAGACCAAGTTTGCAATAATTCATGCCCAGGACTAAAACAAGGGTGTCTTCTAGAGGTAAATTTCAATATCAAGAGCTTTCTCTTTCAATTCCTAGGAGAAGAAGGACTAGAACTTCATTATCACCAGTTAGGGGTAGAATAACAGTTGATATACCTGTAAGATCTATCTCTACTCCCCCTACTATTCGAACTCAGCCTAGACTGCCATCAACACTCATCAATAGAACACTTGTTTATATGGCACAGCCAAGAGTTCATGCTTTTGCCACCTTTAATGGTGGAAGTCCTCTGTTGTTAGCCCAAAGACATGATATACCAGTATCTACACTAAAAAGTATACCCAATTTTACTGGTGAAACTTCTATTTCCCCTTTAGAGCATATCCAAGAGGTAGCAAATGTCTACAATATTCATGGTATTACAGAAGATGATGTTGTTGTCAGACTTCTAGCCTCATCTTTAAAAGGAAAAGCATTGCAGTGGTATAGAGGCTTAGCTCATGGTTCCATAACTGATTGGGATGGACTAGGAGCAGGATTATGCAAACATTTTGAGGATAAGAGTGACCATTTTTCACTACTAGAGCAGCTGAATACAATAAAAAGAGTCCCCCATGAATGTATGACTAATTTTAATTACAGATTCCAAAAAATATGGGATAGAATACCTACTATAGTGAAACCTACCCCTGGTAATGCCTTCTTTCATTACCTTAGGGCTTTCAACAGTGACATTGCCACTACAATCCAAACTATGGGAGGAGATACATTACCGAATGCTTATGAGATAGCTATAAAGGCTGAGAACATCCTAATACAAGGAGGAAAGTTGGGACCAAGGCCTCCTATGCCTTTCTTTCCTGATGTTCCCAACCACCAAACAATGATAGCCCCCCTTCCTACAATCTCTACATCACAAGCCCTTACTCCAATTCCCCAAGCTTCCACATCCTCAAACAGAATAGATGAACTCAAGGAAATGCTCCAAGGTCTAGTGCTAAATACAGAGAAAAGAGAGAGGACTCTGGATAAAAAATTGCAAGAAAAGGGGAAGGAGTTGAAGGACCAAGGGAAGAGATTAGAGGATAGTTTTTCTCTAATACAAAAAATGAGTAACAAGGTGGTGGCCTTAGAAAGGCAGCAAGCCCAAAGTGGCAAGCCTCCCCAATTACAACATCAGGCTACAAGTGGTGGTAGGCCTCCTAATCATTGGAATAGCTCTTTTGATCAGAATAGGAAAAATAGTCATGCTGCTACTTCAAGCTCAAATCAGAGTAGAGCTTTAGTTCCTCAAAATAACTTAGCCCAAGATCAAGACTTATGTCCTTCATGTAACTATTCTTATACCTATTGCCTATGTCAAAAGGTAGAATCTTATTTGGCCCTAACTGTCCAGGAGTCCGCAGTAAAGCAATCATACAAGGAAGATCATCCCAAGGAGGCCTCATATATTCAGAGGCAGGGTGATTGCTCTTTTATAAATCACCAGATGGAGGAGCATTGTAATGTAAACCAGGATTTCGTTGCTCATAACACAAGAAGAAAAAAGAGAGCTATGGAACATACTGCCCCCCTTTCTCCTGAGTAGGCCTCAACTTTGAGTGTTATACCTCATATACGAACAGCAAGTGAGCAGACAAACACTTCACAATAGCAAAAGCAAGGTCCAAGAAAGGAGGATGCAAGTGATCCCTATGTTGCTCCATCTCAGCCTCCCATGGGTATAGCTCCCAAAGTTTCTGCCAAAATTCCTAATACACCCTTGAGTGTGGTAGAGAAAATGAAAAAAACCAATGTAAGCATCTCCATGTGGGATGCAGTTGCCACCATACCAATGCAGAAAAGGATGCTACAGCAAGAATTGGAAAAGATTGAACCCAAAGATCAGTCATCTACCATGGAGAGTGACACTAGTTTAGTACAACCATCAGGTAATGTAGAGACAAATAAAAAGGTCAGACCTCCTCCATTCTATGTTTCTCTGATTATAGGGGGCAAGTTAGTCCATAATTGCATGATAGATTCGGGGACTAGTAGCTCAGTAATGCCTAGGTGTGTTGCTGATGCTTTAGGAATGAAATATGCACCCATTATTAGGGATGTGTTACAACTATATGGGAGTACTGTCAAAACCGTAGGCATCCTTAGGAATGTGGAAATGGCCCTGCATGCATGCCCTAGTTGTACTGTGATTCAAGACATATTTGTTGTTGAAGTCAAGCCCTATTTTTCTTTCAAGAGACTTCACTGCCCAAATAGGTGGATTCATATCTGCTGATTGGTCTTATATGTCATTTAAGACCGGATATGGGGCCAATGCTTCAATTAGAGCAGAACCTCAAGCCCTTCATCACACTGAACCCTACACTCCCAACTTCATTAATATGAATTGCCCTATTTTGGAGATGGATGAGAATGACATAATAAAAGAGCCTGTCACCTCCATAGTAGAGATTCTTGATTTCTTCTTAAATGAGTGGGAAAATACATGTCAGTTTGAACCTATGCCAGAAACTCTTGAGATAGGCCTTAGTACATATTGCATAATAGAGAAGGAGGCTCAAGTTCCTGATCTTGTTGGAGCTAATGATGACATAAGTGGAATATGGAGTATGTACTTTGATGGATCAAGGAATAGAAATGGATCAGGGGCTAGTGTTATGTTGATCTCTCCTACACAAATAAGATACTACTTCTCTTTTAGGCTCCAATTCAGTTGTACCAATAATGTGGCCAAGTATGAACCTTTGATCCAAGGTCTCCTACTCACCCAAAAGAGGGGAATTCAAGCCTTGAAAGTATATGGAGATAGTGAGTTGGTAGTGAACCAAGTGAGAAATCAGAATATCACCAAAAATGGCCTACTCAAGTCTTACAAACACAGAGTCTGGGATTTGCTTGAGGGTTTCCAAGCATTTAATATCTAGAGCATTCCTAGGAAAGAAAACAAATATGCTGATAGACTTGCAGCAGTGGGTGCATCTTACGATGTGCCAAGGAATCTTGAGGAAGAGAAGAAGCAACAAATAAAGGTGGTAGTAAGGCCTACTATTCCTAATAATAATACTCATTGGCAAGTGTTTGAGTCTGATGAGTAGATTGTGAGTTTCTTGCAGAATGAAGCAGAATTTTCAAAAAGAAATTAGTCAAGACTACAAGATCAGTATGGTGATCAGATCATTCACCTTAGTTCCAACAAGTTGCCCAAGGGTCTCATTACCTTGGAGAGTGTTTTTAATCCTGATGATCAGACAAGAGGCAGAGGAATAAATCTAGCTGCAGAAAAGGATGATCATGCTCCAGTTACTATTGCTGATGGAAAATCTCTTAACATGGGGAAGGTATGTTCTGAGGCTGAGCAAGAAAATTTCATTCATCTATGTCAATAATTTAATGATGTGCTTTCTTGGACATATGATGACTTAAAGGGGTTTGACCCTAGTTTGTTTCAGCATACCATAGATTTAGTTGATAGGGTCAAACCAGTAAGGCAAAAAAAGAGGCCAGTGAATCCCAAGATTGAACCCTTAATGAGAAAAGAACTATCCAAGTTGATTGAAGCTAACATAATTTTTCCTATCAAACACTCATCATGGGTGGCTAACCTTGTCCCTATAAGGAAGAAGAATGGAGAAATCAGATTGTGTGTGGACTTTAGGGATCTTAATTAGGCTTCCCTTAAGGAGCACCACCCTCTCCCTACTATGGAGCAAATTCTGTCCAAGGTCAGTGGGTGAAGGAGGTTCTCTTTTCTTGATGGATTTTCTGGTTATAACCAAGTGTTGGTTAAAGAATCTAACAGATATAAGACAACATTTACTACTAAATGGGGCACCTATGCTTATTGCAAGATGCCATTTGGACTAACAAATGTCAGTGCCACATTCCAAAAGGAAATGGAGGTGGCTTTCAAAAGATTAATTGACAAGTTTGTCTTAGTATACCTTGGTGATATAACTATATATTCCAAGAATGCAAAATATCATCTTGATCATTTGAGACAAGTATTTCTAAGATGTAGAGAGTTTGGGGTTTCCATCAACCCAGCCAAGTGTGTCTTTGCTACAAGCCAAGGAAAATTACTGGGACACATTGTATCTAAGGATGGGTTGACCATTGATCCAAAAAGAACAAAAGAAATACTTGCCCTTCCTCTCCCTAAACACAAGAAAGGGCTGCAAAGATTCCTTGGTAGGATAAATTTTGTAAGAAGGTTTATTCCTAATCTTGCCATCATGGAGAAACCCCTCACAGCCATGCTTAAGAAAGATATGGACTTCTCATGGACCAAGGAGGGGAAGGAGAGTTTTGAAGAAATTAAGGTAGCCATAGCCTCAGCCCCCACTCTCATGAATCCAAATTTTGAGAAAGATTTCATCCTCTACGCTTTAGGTGGTGAGTCAAGTGTTTCTGCTGTCTTGACTCAGACAAATGACAAGAATGAGGAGCAGCCCATAGCCTTCTTTAGTGAAGGACTCAAGGAGTATGAAGATAAGTATAGCTTTGTTGAGAAGCAAGCCCTTGCAGTCATTAGAGCCTTGAAGAAATTTAGACACCTCTTATCCCACAATAGGATCCATTTGTTGGTGCCCCATGCGAGTGTAAAAGACTTCTTGTTAAGCAAGGACATCAGTGAAAAGAGAACTGGATGGATCACTAGGGTAATGGAATATGATGTTGATATTTAGATTAACAAATTGGTAAGAGGGAGAGGATTATGGAAAGAAATCTTATTAGGTCAGGATTCAGATGAAGGGACTGCTATGGTAATTGCAGAGCAGCAGGAGGAAAGAAATGTTAATGCCCCAAGGAGCTGGATGGATGACATGAGGAATTTTTTATCAGGGAATGGATACCCTTAGGGATTGGACAGAGCTAAAAGAAGACAATATAGACTGCAATCCATTCTGTATGTTGTGATTGATGATATCCTATTCAGGAGGGATTTTAATGGGACCCTATTGAGATGTATTGAAGAGGATCAGGTCGAGAGGATGATTAAAGAACTTCATGATGGCCCTGATGGTGGCCAATTCTCTGCAAGAACAACTGCCATCAAGATCATGAGGGCTGGATATTATTGGCCATCTCTGTTCCATGATTGTTATAGGTATATGAGAAAATGTGAGAAATGTGCCTTTTTCTCAGGCAAACAAAGACTTGTAGCTCTTCCTCTTCATCCTATTCAGGTGGATCAGCCCTTCACCCAGTGGGGGTTGGATTTTATAGGCCCCATTAATCCTCCATCTAGTGCAGGTCATAAATGGATCTTGGCTGCTACCGATTATTTCACTAGGTGGATAGAGGCAGTTGCCTTGAAGGATGCTACAGAGCCATCAGTTGTTGAATTCCTTGATGGAATTGTATCTAGGTTTGGAGTTCCTTCTACTATCATTTCAGATAATGCCAAATCTTTTGTTGGAACCCAGATTTGTGCATGGGCAATGAATCACAATATCTATCTCAGCACATCATCAAATTACTACCCCCAGGGTAATAGTTTAGCTGAATCTTTCAACAAAAATCTGATCAGAATCATAAGGAGAATGATAGAAGATAGTCAGAGGGTTTGGCATAAAAAATTAAGGACTACTCTGTGGGCTGATAGGATAACACCCAAGAGATCTATTGGGAATTCACCTTTTGTGCTGGTATATGGTAGGGAGGCCAGACTTCCAATCTTGTTGGAATTTCCATCCTTGGAGTTGGCTCATCAGCTAGAACTGGTTGAAAAAAGTTCCATGTCAGTGAGAATGGTAGAATTGATTGAACTAGAAGAAAAGAGAAACAAAGCTATGCAAACCCTGGAGATACACCAGCAGCAGATGAAGAAGAGTTTTGATAAGAAGGCAAGGGCCAGAATCTTCAGAGAGGGAGATTTAGTTCTCAAGTGGGACTCAGACAGAGCAAAACTAGGAAGGCACTCCAAATTTGATCCACTATGGAGTGGCCCTTATCTGATCTCCAGTTGTAAACAGGCCAATGCGTTCTAGCTAAGCAGGCCAAATGGTGAAATTCTGCCCATTCTAGTCAATGGGATCCATCTGAAGCCCTGTTTCTGAAAAAATTGTGAATCCATGTACATAGTTAATTTAGTTGCTTCCTGTTGTTCCTGTTTTACAATAAGTGCGCGTGCACATGGCTCACTTCTTGAGTCGCCAGTTCCCAAAGTTTTGACAAGTCTCAGGTTGCTAAGGAGGTCCTATTTTTTGTTTTCAAGTCGCAAAGATAGAGCCAGAGTTCAAGGGTTCTTTAATGTTTTGATTTCCTCATTAAGGGTTAGGGTTTCTTGCAGCTCTCAGTTCCGTAACTTTTGGGCCCTCTTTTCTGACTCCATGGCCCAATGGATCATTCTCAAGCACTAGTCATGCATTGAGCAAGCTCATGCCCCACGCGAGTCGCCAAAAGTGTTACCTCTAGTTTTACCGCCAAGAATTAAATTTTGAAAGTGTGGCTCATGCAACGGTTAGTCTCGAATAAGTGTTTTAATGTTACAACCTGCAAGTTTTTGGCCGTCAGATCTAAGCAGGCCAACGGTTGGCGCCATCGCGCTATAAGGGAAATGCACAATATTTATTATAGCGCGATGACACCTTGACGACACATTGCAGGGGTGGGTCCAGCGTTCCACGGGTCAAAAAAGGTTCTTAATGCCCTTGGCACTATGTCACTATCGCAAATCGGTCGAAAAATCTCCATAGCGACATAGCGCCCGACGGAAATAGTCACGACGGTGAATTTTAACGACCGGCAAAATTAGGTGTTGTGGCGACGAATCAGGAGGAACCACGTGTGCTAGGTCAGACTTCCTGTCGACCCAGCTAACACAGTTGGGGCTTACGTTCACCACAGTCGGATCAGCTCAGATCAACAGTAAGTGCCATCATGCTATGGAGGAGTTGTGCGAGGGTTATGATAGTGACATCGTGCCCTGGTGATGCATGTCAAGTGGGGCCGTGTCTCAAGGCGATGCCAAGTGTATCGACATGGAGGGCGAAAGCATGAGGTACGACGAGTCCTCACAATCATTGGATTTGGTCACATCAACGGATGGTGCCATCTCGCTATGGCAAAGATGTGCAGATTTTATCATAGCGACATGGTGACCATCTGCCACATGGATTGCCAGGTGTCGTACAAGGTGTGGTGTAGTTGCAGATAGGGCAATGAGTGGGATGGGTCCGGTCGCAGGTCGCAGAGTATGGCAGGTCAGAGGTTTCGTGGCAGGCAGACAGGTTCACGGCCCAAAGATTTCAAAAAACACGGCGAGGCACCATGGCGCCAACAGAAAACCCATGTGTTTTTCGATGACGACATAGCGCCCACATAAAAAGTTCACCGTGGCAAGGAATTATCAGACGGATGGGTCCCAGTGGGTATTGTGCAAGCGCAGTCGACGTGGTGAATCGAATGGTGATGCATGTAAATCTTAGAGCATGTTGTCAGTGGGTGCTATGGTGCTATGGGAATTTAGCCTCAATTTTTGCATAGTGACATGGCACCTAGCTGACACGTGGTCACTTTGCAGATCAGGTCTTGGGTTGCTAGCTAGTTTTGTCGAACCAAATAAGGAGGTGCCATGTGTATGAGTCAGTGCACGGCATACAGCGGGTCCAGTAATCTCAGCACGAATGGCGAGTCTTCACGATGGTCAGATCCGCAGGGATCTATGGCTAGCGCTGTCTTGCTATCGAGACTTACCTAGGAATTAATGTCGGTGACATAGCACCCATGCGCCACGTGTCCTAGCGGAACCATGTTTCATATAGCTGGCGCAGTAAGGATTAAGCGATCATCAGACCAATAGGGAAGTGCCACATGTGCCATGGGCCTAGTGAAGGACTAAGGGAAAGAGGTTGCAAAATGACGAGTCTCCATAATCATTGGATCGAGGCCGATCGATGGTAGGCACCATCACGCTATGGAAGAGATATGCGAGGGTTATGTTGGCGACACAGCGCCTTGTATACACGTGTCCTGTCGGCACAGTCTAGGATGGCGGTTGGTGGTTAGTGTAACTGTAACAGTCATGATAGTATTCAAGGTGGCACAGTTAGTCCAATGAAGGGTGGTTAACCATGGGAGGACCTCTAAGTGGAAAAATAAAGAAATGCAATTGGCCCGCGAGGCCTAGTTGACGCATAAGGAGCCCAGTTGATCTTTTGACTTCGACGGATTCATCAACTAGGAGGTGAGGATAATCAATTTTGTCGTGCAATCTGATCTCCATGATCAATCTCGACCTACCAGAGTAAATGTAAAACACAGAAGGACACTTCATCCATCCGTTGATCCATCTATCAGGTCAGAGCGTAGTTATGGCACCATTTTCAGTCTTCTCAGGACATTATTGGTGAAAGAGATCAAATTTTTTGGAGATTTTTTCCATGATTGTCTTCCACGGGACTCAATGGCAGGTAGTTGTATGGTCATTTCAGTAAAAAAGATCTCAGTTATGCCTGAACTATAAAGGCAAATTTTGTACATTTTGTAAGGGTCGACTCTTCCTGATTTTCTCGGCTGCTTCTTGCAGACTTGCAGTGTAAAATCCCTTTGTCTCAGAGCTAGATAAAACATCCTGTATCATCTCTTTCAACCATCAATGTGTATGTGTAGCGTTTTGCCTCTCATTGATGTATTGTTGAGATCAGTGATCTACATACTGTATCCATCTTTGGCCTATTGAATAATATACAAGTGAAATCTTCTATTCCTCATGCTATTCAATTGGTCTCCTGATCTTTATGTGGCTATTGGTCGATATAAGCCTGAATGAATGTATGACCTCGAATGTTACCCTAGTTCTGTAGTGCATATATGGGCTCTAATGAGTCTGAACACTCTGTTTTGGTGCATCACCACCTTAGATTAGACTAGGTAGATTTACTTTAATGCTCTCTTTCTCCCTTTCCCTTCTGAGAATAGATAGGTGCGCCCTGACAGTAAGAGGAAGCTGGCCTTCTCCAGAGACTCAACCTCACAGTTCAATTCCCATAGCTTGGAGTTTGTTTCCATGTTTCACTAGGTTGTCCTCGTGTATAGGCCTTGGACAAGGGTGCAGACCTAAGTGACAAAAAGTCCCATCCCCTTCTCTCTCTCACAATCCCATCCCCTCTTCTCTCTATCTCTGTCTTTGTCTCTGTCTCTCCCACCCCTACTCTCTCACACTCTCTCTCCTATCCCCTATTCTCTCTCTCCCACACACACACCCATCCCCTACTCTATTTATCTCTCATTGTCTCTCTCTCTCTCTCATTATATATATATATATATTCATGTATCTATCTTGATCTTCATATCCCTTTTGCTCTAGCTAAATTTCTCTCCCATTCCTCTCTTTTAATATATATTTCTCACACATCTCTCTCTCTCTCTCTCTCTCTCTCTCTCTCTCTCTCTCTCTCTCTCTCTCTCTCTCTCTCTCTCTCTCTCTCTCTCTCTCTCTCTCTCTCTCTCTCTCTCTCTATTGAAAATCACATAACTCTCATTCATCTAGATGTTTGTAGTAAGGTCTAGGGATAGATCTAGTTATCTCCATATGACCCATCCATCTTGTAAAGGACACAAGACCCCTTGGTGTGATTATAAACCTTGGGCATCATTTGGTCCTAATGGGTGATATTTCACTCATTTTATGTCTTTTATGATGTGTCTAGAGGTTTGGAAACCTAATAAGGTTATAGGAGTAAACAAATTCCATTTGCAACATTTTCTTGCAGATTTTTCAACATTTCATGCTATAGCACAAAAAATTGCAAAAAGTTGTCAACATCTTTTGCAACTTTGCTAAGCAGCTTTTTGTTTAGGAAGCCCAACAATCCAAACTATCTTGTGGTTGGGTAAAGTGGTTGGAAATGACCTATATAGGCTTAAGGCATTCAAAGATGGATCAAAGGAGATGATCCAATTGTTATCTTACTTTAAAACCAATAAAATATTGTTGTTTTAGTACAATGTTCTAAATTTTGCAAGTATAGTATGGAACCTAAAGACTAAAGGATGAACTTTGTGTAGTGAAAAGTTGATGTTATTTTTTTCAGGAGTTTTCATAGTGGTTTGAGGTCCCCATCCTTTCTCTTTCAAAATAAATCAATTTTTTTAACCTACTAGTCTGAGAAACCCTCAATTCTAGGGTTTGGGCATTCAAATAGCCCTAACTTGTTAATCCACTAATGGAATTTCTTCTCCACTAGCATGGAACAAGTTACGGATGCATATTACAAGATTTTTGAAGTTTTTGGATAGGAGTTTAAGGTATGGAATTTTGGGAGCAAGCCCTAGGTCAAATATTTACATGTATTTGACCTAATTTTATAGAAATCGGATTATTTAGGGAGATGGAGTAACTTTGAAGACTCAATGATCAACTAAAGTTCCCTTGTTTGAACAATTAGAATATCTTGGAAGTGGCTTTTTGATCCTATGTGCCCATTCTTAACCACTTACTTTGAAACCCAAGCTTAACCTAGCTAATTAGGCCTATGGACTTAGTCATGGTTATGACATGCTAGAGTGGAGTCAGTCTCTATAACTTTGGAGTTTGAAAGAAAATGGAAAAGGGTATTTGAAACTATAGTTTTCTAATCAAGTCCTTTGGAAGATTTTAAAGTTATTGGCAAAAATCAGAGTTTGGAGGCCTAATAGGATTCTAGGTCTATTCTTGTGAACTATGTTGTAGGTTGTTGGAAGTGTAACCAATGGTGGATCTAGTGTAGTTGGGCGGAGACTAAGTGGTTTCCAGCCATTTTTGAGAATTGCAAGGCCTAGAACCATAAAATCCCTATTTTATCCAATTTAAGGAAATTTTCCTTTAAGCTTGGTTTGGAGTCAAGTTGTGTCTTACTTGTATACGGTAATCCTTGAAACCCTTCACTATGATTCATAGGAGGGATAGATAATTGTGGAAGAAGAAAAAGCCATAAGTTCAAACCTTGAAACATTTTGAGTGTTGATTGGGGATTGGCCTTGTGTTGTGCTTCCTTTGTTGTGCACTTTGCATGAAGTGGTATCAGAGCCACTTTGATCTTGCTATGACATTAGGAGACATTATGGCTAATGGAGGAGAAGAACCTAAAAGGGAGATTCCCTTGAGGATCACCAATTTGGAACTAGCCGAGTTAGTCAAAGAGCAAATGGTTGAAAGCGGAGTAGTCTAGGAAGAAAATAGGACTATGAAGAGAGAGTTAGATAAAATCAAGAATAAAATGAGAAAAGGAAGTGATGAGGAGTCTAAATGAGAGGAGATGGGGGGAAATGAAGATCAAGACAATATACTTTCTGATCAAAGGCCCTTCCTTGTAGCATTGGAGAGGGTTGGGTAGAAGGGAGAAGGAGACTTACCTATCTTCCATGGTAAGTTGGACCCTGATGAGTGTGTGGATTGGATAGAGGTATCAGACAACCACTTTGAATGTGATGAAACCCCTATGAATTAGAGGGTTAGAATTTCCAAGGCCAAACTGAAAGGCCTAGCCTTGCATTGGTGGAATGTCATACAGAATGACAGATTGGATGAAAACAAAGAACAAATTGCCACTTGGAAGAAGTTGAAGGATGAAATTAAGAAGTGGTTTATACCTAATGATTATGAGATGTTGGTGCACAAAAAGTTGTAGAACCATAAAGAAAGGGACTTGGACGTGAGGACTTACACACAATAATTTCACAATCTGACCCTTAGAGCCAAGGTATATGAGACTGAGATACATAAGCTAGAAAGGTATGTAAATGGATTAAATTATAGTATTCAAGATGAATTAACTTTGATTACTCTTGGTTTAGTTCATCGATGTTTTAACATGGCTCTAAAAATAGAAGAAAAACATAAAAGAAGAGGGGATTCAAACAATAGGGGTAGAGGAAATAACAATAGAGGTAGAGGTAGGTTCTAAGGAAGGAGATCCTTTAGTAGAAATCAAGAGGAGTCTAGCAGTTCACATAATGAAAATGAACCTACTAATAGAGGGGCATTCAGAGGAAGGAGGTTTAATGGTAGAGGAAGGTCTAGTGGAGAAGGACCTAGTGTATTTATTGGTAAATGTTTCAATTGAAATCAAATAGAACATCAATCCCTTAGGTGTCCTAAAAAGAATAAACAAGGAGGGGATAGGAAAATCTAGTTAACTCAAGAGGAAGATAACCAAAGTATTACATCATATCAGTCTACCACCTCTAGACCTGCACTTCTTGAGCATGGTGAATCATTAATTATGCAAAGAACAATGTTGAAAGCCCCTAAAACAATAGAACCACTACAAAGAAAGTCATTTTTTAGGACTTACTACAAAGTAAACAACAAGTTCTATAGATTTATAGGAGACTCTAGTTCATCTGATAATGTTGCTTCTAGGGAGATGGCTAATAAGTTGAAATTGATTACAAGACCTCACCCTTATCCATATCAAGGATCATGGTTGAAAAAAGACAAAGAAATACTTATAAATGAACAAGTGTGGGTAGAATTCAAGATTGGAGAGTACAATGATAAAGTTTTGTGTGATGCGGTAGAGATGGATGCATGCCATTTTCTTCTTGGGAGGCCATGGCAATATGATGTGTGTGCTAAGAATGATGAAAAAAAAAATGTTTATATCATAACCAAGGATGGGGTTGAATATAATATGCCACCTTTACTAGATGATGGGAAACCTTCTACAAATGGGGTGATGTTGGTAGGTGAAAAGGAGTTCATGAGAGTCACTAAGGATAAGGACACTCCTTGTTTTGCATTGGTAGTCAAACCACAAAAACATCCCATTAGACAATCACAAAGCCCATCCAAGGTTATTAATGTAGGACCCAAGGAGGTAAGATACTTGTTAGAAAAGTATGGAGGAATAGTTGCAGGTAGCAAGCCAGAAACTTTAGCACCTGAAAGAGACATTAGTCATTGCATAGATTTCATCCTAGAAGCCACACTTCCAAACAAAGTAGAATACAAGATGGGCCATCAACAAAATGAGGAGATAGTAAGACAAATTGAAGATTTTTTGGCTAAGGGATTCATTAGAAAAAGTATAAGTCCTTGTGCAGTGCTTACGGTCCTAGCACCAAAGACTGATGGCACTTGGAGATTATGTATAGATTCTAGGGCAATCAATAGGATAACCATTAGATATAATTTTTATATGCCAAGGATAGAATACCTCATGGACTATTTGGGGAGGGAAAACATTTACTCTAAGGTGGATCTCAAAAGTGGATATCATCAAATCAGAATCAAAAGTGGAGATGAGTGGAAAACAACATTTAAGACTTCAGAAGGCCTTTATGAGTGGCTTGTGATGCCCTTTGGCTTATCCAATGCACCTAGCACCTTTATGAGACTCATGAATGAAGTCTTAAAACCTTTCTTGAATAATTTTGTTGTTGTATATTTGAATGATATAATAATATTCAATAAGGATAGAGATGAACACTTAAGGTAGTTAGATTTGGTTTTGCACAAACTTCATGAGGATAAACTAATGATAAATTTGGAAAAATGTTCATTTTTGTAGACAAATTTGGTCTTCTTGGGATTTTTGATATCAGGAAATGAGTTGAAAATGGAACCTTCAAAGGTTGAGGCTATCCTCAACTAGCCACCTCCCACCACACCATCAAAGGTAAAAAGTTTTCATGGCATCTGTAGTTTCTATAGGAAATTTATTAGAAATTTTAGTGGTGTGAGTGCTCCTATGATCAATACTATAAAAGGAGGGAGAAAGTGTGTGTTTTCTTGGACTAAGGAGGTTAATGATTTATTTGAGTGTTTAAAGAAGAAGATTGTAGATCAACCTATCTTAGTGCTACCTAATTTCTACAAGCTTTTTACAATTGAATGTGATGCTAGGAACAAGGTCATTGGAGGTGTCTTGAGCCAAGAGAGTAGGCTTGTGGCATTTTTTAGTGAAAAGCTCAATGAGGCCAAACAAAAGTATTCAACATATGACCTTGAACTCTATGCCATGGTGTAGTCTCTTAGAAAATGGAGACATTATTTATTACCTAAGGATTTTTTTGTATATATTGATAATCATGCCTTAAGTTTCTTAAATAGACAAGAAAAATTGAACCATAGGCATACGAAGTGGATAGAACTTTTGCAAGCTGAAACCTTCATTATTAAGCATAAAAAGGGAGAAAGCAACAAGTTTGTTGATGCACTTAGTAGGAGGAATTTGACAATCCAAGAAGTTCAGTTAGAAAGCATTGACATCCATGCACTGAAGGATATGTATGAGCAAGATGAAGACTTTAAGGAGGCATACCAAGTTTGCAGATCCATGGGGGAAGGATATCACAGTCATTTCAATAAATACATTTTGCAAGAAGGAATTTTTTTCAAGGGTGGACAACTTTGTATTCCCAAGGGGTCTATTAGAGAAAAAATTATAAAGGAGAAGCATTGTAGAAGTTTGGAAAGCCATTTTGGAGTTGATAAGACCCTAGAGAAAGTTAGGAGGTTCGACTTTTAGCCTAGGATGTAGATAGAAAGTAGAAAGTTTGTTGAGGGATATTTAATTAGTCAATAAGAAAAGGGTAATACATCAAATGCAAGTCTTTACACACCTCTTCCAATTCCTCACAAACCTTGGGATTTAGTAAGTATGTACTTTGTGGTAGGACTTCCAAGAACCAAATGAAGTTGTGACAAAGTTTTTGTATTTGTTGATAGGTTTTCTAAAATGGCTCACTTCATAGCCTGCAAAACCACTCATGATGTCTCTCAAATAATAGGTTTTTTCTTCAAGAAGGTTGTTAGAATTTGTGGTTTTCCTTTATCCATTATATTTGATAAGGATCCAAAACTTTTGGGGCATTTTTGGAGAGCTTTTTGGAGGAAGTTAGGGACTAAATTGTGTGTTTCATCTACTTACCATCCTCAATCTGATGGTGAGATAGAGGCAATTAATAGGTCCTTGGGAAACATCTTAAGGTGTCTTTCAAAGTAGCATGGAACTTCATGGGATTGTGTCTTACCTTGAGTATAATTTTCCTTTAATGGTTTAGTTAATAGGGGCATAGGCCTCACACCTTTCCAAATTGTATATGGCACTCATCCTAGGGGTATATTGGAACTAAGGGATATCAAAAAAATGGAAAAGAAAGGTGCTCAAGCTAAAGATTTTTCAAAGGTCATGAAAGAGATTCACCAAAAAGTGTAGGATAGATTGAAGGATTCTTTAATAAAGTATAAGGAGCAAGTAGATAAGAAAAAGAGGGAAGTACAATTCAAAGTAGGGGACATAGTGATGGTACACCTTAACAAAGAAAGGCTTCCAAAATAGATGCAAACCAAGCTTCAAATGAGGAAAATTAGCCCATTCAAGATAGTTAAAAAATGTGGCAATAATGCTTATCAAATTGATTTATCCTTTGAAATTAATTCGTCCCCTATATTCAATTTTTTTGACCTATATGTTTTCAATGGTGCTATGTAAATTGATGTGGATGTAGGTACACTCAAGGATCCTAAAGAAGTGTTGAAGAAAACCATGCCATCTATGAAAAAACTAGTAGTGGACACTACTCTAGATAGGAGGGTCAGCAAAAAAACAAGGAGGCACACATATTATGAGTACCTAGTTCAATGGAAAGGGCAAACAACACTAGATGCTACTTGGCTAACTGAGATGGCTATCAAAGAACATGGAGTTGATGCTTCCCACTTCACTACTCTAGAGATTGGAGTTCCTTTTGTGTAGGGGAGTATGGTGCATAGCACCTAACTCTCATTCATCTAGATGTTTGTAATAAGGTCTAGGGATAGATCTAATTATCTCCCTATGACCCATCCATCTTGTAAAGGACACAAGATCCCTTGGTGTGATTATAAACCTTGGGCATCATTTGGTCCTAATGGGTGATATTTCAACCATTTCATGTCTTTTAGGGTGTTTCTATAGGTTTGGAAACCTAATAAGGTTCTAGGAGTCAATAAAGTCCAATTACAAAATTTTCTTGCAAGTTTTGCAATATTTCTTGCTATAGCACAAAAATTGCAAATAGTTGTCAGCAATTTTTGCAACTTTGCTAAGCAACTTTTTGTTTAGGAAGCCTAATGGTCCAAACTATTTGGTGGTTGGGTAAAGTGGTTGGAAATGGACTAGATAGACTTAAGAAATTTGAAGATGGATTAGAGGAGAAGATCCAATTGTTATCTTTCTTTAAAACCAATAAAAGACTATTGTTTCAGTGTAATTTTCTAATTTTTGCAAGTACAATATGGAACCTAAGGACTGAAGGATGAACTTTGTGTATCGAAAAGTTGATGTTATTTTTTTGAGGAGTTTTGGTAGTAGTTTGAGTTCCCCATCCATCCTTTCTCTTTCAAAAGAAATCAATTTTTCTAATCTACTAGTCTGAGAAACCCTCAATTCTAGGGTTTGGGCATTCAAATAGCCCTAACTTGTTAATCCACTAGTGGAATTTCTTCTCCATTAGCATGGAGAAAGTCAGGGATGCATATTACAAGATTTTTGAAGTTTTGGGATAGGATTGAAGGTACAAATTTTTTGGAGCAAGCCCTAGGTCAAATATTTACATGTAATTGACCCAGTTTTGAAGAAATCAGATTATTCAGGGAGATGGAGTAACTTTGAAGACTTGATGATCAAACAAAGTTCCCTTGTTTGAACTAGTAGAACATATTGGAAGTAGAGTTTTGATCCAATGCACCCATTCTTAACCACTTACTTTGAAACCAAGGCCTAACCTAGTTAATTAGGCCTGTTGACTTAGTCATGGTTATGACATGCAAGAGTGGAGTTAGTCTTTGAAACTTTGGATTTTAAAATAACATGGAAAAGGGTATTTGAAACTGTATTTTTCTCATCAAGTCCTTTGGAATATTTTAAAGTTATTGGCAAAAATTACAGTTTGGAGGCTTAATAGGATTCTAGGTCTATTCTTGTGAATTGTGTTGTAGGTTGTTGGAAGTGTAACCAGTGGTGGATCTGGTGTATTTGGGTGGATACTAAGTGGTTTCTAGCCTTTTGTTGAGAATTGAAAGGCCTAGAACCAAAAAATCCTTATTTATTCAATTCAAGGAAATTTTCCTTTAAGCTTGATTTGGAGTCAAGTTATTTTCTATCTTACTTGTATATGGTATGCCTTGAAACCCTTCACTTTGGTTCATAGGAGGGATAGACACTTTTGGAAGAAGAAAAATCCATAAGTTCAAACCTTGAAACATTTGGAGTGTTGATTAGGGATTGGCCTTGTATTGTGCTTCCTTTGTGCACTTCTCTCTCTCTCTCTCTCTCTCTCTCTCTCTCTCTCTCTCTCTCTCTCTCTCTCTCTCTCTCTCTCTCTCTCTCTATGTATCTCACCTTCTCTAATCTCCTACTCTCTCTCTATTTCTCCCTCCCTCTCTCCCTATCCCACCTCCTACTCTCTATGCATCCTCTACTCTCTCTCATTCTCTACCCTCTCTCCCTCTCTCCTTCCCTCTCTATTGATTAAGCGTGCATGCCCACTAAAGCATGCATTTTCTATGCAATCTTGAATTTAAAAAATAATTAAATTAGCATGCATGCACTATTTAAATCTTTGGATTCTACCAAGACTAAGGCTTGGTTTTGTCTTGGGGATCCAACCCAAAGGTTTGGAGTCTCTAAACTAGTTTCAGATGTGTTTTGCTATAAACATACAAAAAATGATTGATTTTTCTTGTGTGCTATCCTTCAAGTTTCCTCATGGTTGAGCATTGATAAAATTAGATTACATGACATTGTAGATCTCTGTGTTAGCTATATACTCATATAATTTATTTTTAATTTGAACTATTTCAAGCTTTTCAACTATAATTTATTTTGAATGTATGTTCATTTCTGTCAAAAATCAACGTGTAGTAATTGGGCTATAGATTTTAGCTCATTCATCAAATTTCACAGCTACTTAGTTTTTTAGAAACTCTCCACCATTCTCTCTCTCCCTACTCTCTCTCTTACTCGCTCTCTCCTCCCCACCCCTACTCTCTCTCTCTCTCTTTCACACACACACACTCCCATCCCCTCTTATCTCTCTCCCTATCCCACCCCTTCTCTCTCTCTCTCTCTCTCTCTCTCTCCCATCCCCTCCTCTTTCTCTCCCTCCCACCCCCTACTCTCTCTCTCACTCTCTCCTAACCCCTACTCTCTCTCTCTCACTCTCTCCCATCCCCTACTCTATTTCTCTCACACACAAACACACTCCCATTCCCTTCTCTCACTCTCTCTCTATCCCCCATCCCCTACTCTCTCTATCTCTCTCCCACCACCTACTCACTCTCTCTCATCCTCTACTCTCTCTCTCACAAAGACCCACATAGTCCCCTCCCCTTCTCTCTCTTCTCTCCCATCCCCTACTCTCTATCTCTCTCCCTCTCTCCCACTCTCCCAACCCCCTCTCTCTCTCTCACACACACACTTCCATCCCCTTCTCTCTCTCTCTCTCTCTCTCTCTCTCTCTCTCTCTCTCTCTCTCTCTCTCTCTCTCTCCCATCCCCTATAGTTTCTCTCAAAAACATACACTCACATCCCATACTCTCTCTCTCTATCTATCACACACACACACACACATTCCCTCTCTCCCCTCTCTCCCACTCTTCCACCCCTACTCTCTCTATATCTCTCTCTCCCACCCCCTACTCTCTTCTTCCCTCTCTCACTCACACACTCTCTCTACCATCCCCCACTCTCTCCCTCTCTCCCATTCCCTACTCTCTCTCTCTTTCTCCCACCCCCTACTCTCTCTCTCTCACTCTTTATCTCTCTCATCCCCTACTCTCTCTCTCACTCTCTCTACCCCATCCCCTACTCTCTCTCCCACCCCCTTCTCTCTCTCACTCTCTCTCTCTCCCATCCCCTACTCTCTCTCTCACACACTCCCATCCCCTTCTCTCCCCCCCTACTCTTTCACACACTCTCTCTTCTCTCCCATTCCCTTCTCTCTCTCTCTTCGTATCCCACCTTCTTTGATCTCATACTTTCTCTCTCTATTTCTTCCTCCCTCTCTACCTATCCTACCTGTGACTCTCTCTCCCCATCCTCTACTCTCTCTCTCATTCTCTACCCTCTCTCCCTCTCTCCTTCTCTCTCTATTGATAAAGAGTGCATGCCCACTAAAGCGTGTAAGCACTATGCAAACCTAAATTTAAAAAATGCTTATAATAACACACATGTACTATAACATGCATGCGTTATTTAAAGCTTCAGATTCTACCAAGACTAAGGCTTGGTTTTCCCTTGGGGATCCAACCCAAAGGTTTGGAGTCTCTAATTTAGTTTGAGACATGCTTTGCTGCAAACATACAAAAAATGATTGATTTTTCTTGTGTGCTCTCCTTCAAGTTTCCTTGTGGTTAAGCATCGATGAAATTAGGTTACATGACATTGTAGATCTCTATGCTATCTATATACCCATATAATTTATTTTTAATTTGAACTATTTCAAGCCTTTCAACTATATTTTATTATGAATGTATGTCCATTTTCTATCAAAAATCAATGTGTACTAATTGGACTATAGATTTTAGCTCGTTCATCAAATTTTGCAACTTAGTTTTTTAGAAACTATACTCCATTCTCTCTCTCTCTCCCATCCCCTACAAATAGAGGAACATTTAGGGGTAGAAGATCCAATGGTAGAGGAAGGTCTAGTGGAAGGGGGCCCAATGTGTTCATGGGTAAGTGCTTCACTTGTAATCAAGTAGGACATCAGTTGTTTAGATGCCCTGAAAAGAAAAAGCAAGGGGATAGGAGAATCCAATTGAACTAAGAGGGGAACATTTAGAGTGTTACTTCTTACCAATCTTCCACTTCTAGGTCTACACTTTGTTGCCTAACTTTAAGTCACCCATTTTTTTTTTGGAAATATTGAGTCATATAGTCATCAAGTCAATCTGGTGTCTAGATCTAAGTATTTATAGGTAGGTAATCTTTGCTAGGTTTCCCTTAATTTTCCATCTTGTTTTAAGCTAGGTGGGACATTTTCAAGGTCTCATTAATTGGGTAGGTTGTAGCCCCCAATCTGGCAAAGATTATGATGTTTCAATTAATGATCTTTTCAGTAGAAGAATGGTTGGGGATTATGATTTTCAAGCATTCAAAAAGTTTACATTTGGATAACACATTAACAAAATTGGTTTTGGAAGTTTCAGATTTTATTCCTTGTGCATTTAGTTGTTGAAACCTTTCTTATACTAAATGAATGCATACGTGCCAACATGGCTTTCATCAACAAAGTATAGACAGTCATAGTTTGAATCACATCTTAGATTGTTTATAGTTTTGAGCAAAGTCCAAACAATAGAACTTTGGAAAGAACTCTTTTTATTAATACAAGACTATGGATGCAATCCTTTGAAGGCTCTTTGATTTAAGTAATCACTTTAAGAAGGTACATTAATGTTAGTAGTATTGTATTACTATAATCTTATGAAGGTAACAAAATTTGGGATAGTTCTTAATCAAATTATGATTAGTCTCCTTTGAAGATAAGAAAGGATAGGGTTATGAATGTTTTTATCATAAAACTCTGCCTACATTATGTTGAATCTTACCAAGTCACAAAATAATTAACTTTGATTATGAAGGAGCCGTGGCTTTTCAAGGTAAGCAATGGATGAACAGTGATCATTAAAGAATTAAATTTTCATTATTTAGTTATATGAATAGTCTTTGTGATATTTTGAGGCTCATGCTGTGAAGTCGACAGACCCTCAAGCTGAGAGGTAATTTGTTAATCCGAAAGTCTCAATACTAGCATATGGAACTGTCACTTTGGATCACCCCTTTGTCTATCTTTATGAGGGTTGTGACAAGTGCTACATACATGAGTATAAGTTGAATCTTCATCTTAGAAGAGAACATGCAAGTTATTCTTTTGAAGAAAATGAAATACATGAAAGTTATAGTGAAGATCAATCATGTAGGAGCGACATGAAGAATATGCTCAAAATGTTCGACCAAATGTTGATAGTCCTCATCAGGTGATTAGTTCAATAGATATGAGAGCTTTAAAGTAGTTCATAACATGATGATAGGACTGTGTTACTCACACTAGCCACCTGCACAAATTCAAAAAAGTATGCCTATGATACCGAGCACCATTGTACAATCTATCACCACATGCGATCAAGGAGTGGAGAGGAAAGTATCAAAGACATTGCCAACAAATGATAGTGATCTATACTAAGTTTCCATGATGGGGCCTCGTGCTGTCGTGGCATCAAGTGCTTCTAGGAACATACTGTGAGAGATAATGTATTCATGGTGATAATGAAGCATAGAGGGAACTTACAAACTATTTGATAGAATGTTCAATTCACAAGAGCATTGTCTTAGCAAGTTTTTGACAAGGATTAAAGATTTGGAATCACTATCCGACCTGTGAAAGGGAAATAAAACTTTTTCAGTTCAAGATAAATTTTATAAGCATGCAACTTCCTAAGTATGCCCCATGGTCGATGAAATTGTGAGGAAATGTGAATAAAATCATGGAGCCTCATGATGCAATATCCCCAGCTTACACACGTAGAGCCTTCTTTCACTCTTATTAGTATATTGTGCAATTTCATGCTAGCAGGTATCTAGTTAATCCATTAAATCTTGAAAAGGACATTTGGCACCATGAGAAGCCCGTCAACAGACACTTGTTTATTAGTATTAAGGATCAAAGATTAATCCATGGTTTGATCATACTAATCAAAGTGTAATTGATGTAAAGATTCAAATTCAAAAAGATTACAAAGACATTGTATTCAAAAGTGGAAAGTCATCGGCCAGAGGTGGAGTTAGAGAAAAACAACTAATCATTTCCTTCAAAGAGGGAGTTACATTGGTAACTAAAGGGTCACAGATGAAGAAGAATGTTAAATAGGAAATTAGATGATGTCCCCCAAGGGTTCTGCTTTTTCTACATACAGGTAGAGAGCTAGAGTAGGGAGTGGAGCACATTTAATTTCTGTAATTTTCATTTCTTGCAATTTGGGGGGTTTTCTATTCCATTTTTGTAATAGATTTGATACTGAGTTGTAAGTAATAATGATCAGAGCATCATTATTTTGTATGTTCATAATAAAGAGAGATCTTTTGTTAAATCAGAGAGTTTAAAAGGGATTTTTCTAATTATTCATAATCAGAGAGTTGCATTGATCAATTTTGGGCATTATCTTACAACTTAGAATTGGATAACAAATGTGTTGTGGATAAGAGGTGTTTGCAACCATTTCTATTATAGGAACCAAAATAGATGACCTTCTATTCTAATTTCATTTACATTGCATTTGCATTTGCATTTATTGAATTCATATTGTGTCACCAATGCCAAGGAGTCATAAGATGTGTGAGTTCTTGAAGTTGGCTAGGTTTAGGATCTAAATTTTTCCTGAGTTAATCTTGCCTAGGATTGACTTGGTTTTCCTCTTTCAGTCTCGAGTTAAGAACACACCCAGTTATTTTAGGCAATAAAACAAATTCATTGCATATCATTTCATAAGGGAGCTATACCTTCCAATTCAGAGGAAATCTATCAATCTCATGATAGATTATCCAACTGTTGGCCTCTAATTGTTCTTTCAAATTTGGGCATTTTGAGAGTTTATTTAAAAGGACAATCTGTTTACCAACACACTTCTAGAACATGGTGAGTCCTTAATGATGGAAAGAAAAATGATAAGATCCCCTAAAATCGCATAACCACATCAAAGGAAGTCATTTTTTAAAACTTTATGCAAGGTTAATAACAAAGTTTGCAAGGTTATAGTGGATTCTGGTTCCTCTAATATTGTTGCCTCTAGAAAGATGGTAGATAAGTTGAAATTGATCACAAAACCTCACCCTTACACCTATAAGGTGTCATGGTTGAAAAAGGACAAACAAACACTCATAAATGAGAAAGTTTGGGTGGAGTTCAAGATAGGGGAATATATTGACAATGTTTTATGTGATGTGGCAGAGATGGATGCATTCCATTTGCTTCCTAGGAGGCCATGGCAATATGATGTGTGTGCCAAACATGATGGAAAGAAAAATGTATATACTATAACCAAGGATGGGGTTGAATCTAATGATGGGAACCCTATTACAAATGGGGTGATGTTGGTAGGTGAGAAGGAGATTATGAGGATCATTAAAGAGAAGGACACACATTGCTATGCATTGGTAGTTAGACCTCAAAAACATCCCATCAAGTTGTCACAAGACCCACTCAATGCTGTCAATTTTTGAACCAAAGAGGTAAGATATTTGTTGGAAAAGTATAGAGCAATAGTTGTAGGCAGCCAACTAGAAACCTTTCCACCTAAAAGAGACATTAGTCATAGCATAGACTTCATTCCAAAGGCTAGACTTCCAAACAAGGTAGCCTACAAGATGAGCCTAGAGTAGAATGAAGAAATAGGAAAACAAATTGAAGAGTTGTTGGCTAAGGGGTTCATTAGGAAAAGTATAAGTCCATGTGTAGTCCCTAGCCCCAAAAAATGATGGTACTTGGAGATTGTGTATGGATTCTAGAGTAATCAATAGGATAACCATTAGATATAGGTTTCCTATGCCAAGGATAGAAGACCTCTTGGATTTTTTGGGGAAGGAAAGTATTTATTCAAAGGTGGGCCTCAAGAGTGGATATCATCAAATTAGGATCAGGGGTGGAGATGAGTGGAAAACAACATTTAAGACCTCAGAAGGCTTATATGAGTGGTTTGTGATGCCTTTTGGCTTATCTGATGCACCTAGCACCTTTATGAGACTAATGAATGAAGTCCTAAAGCCTTTCTTGAAAAAATTTGTTGTTGTGTACTTAGATGATATCTTATTATTCAACAAGGACATAAATGAACATTTAAGGCACCTAGATTTGGTTTTGAATAGGCTTCATGAAGAGAAACTAATGATAAAATTGGAGAAATGTTCATTTTTTCAAATAGAGTTGATCTTCTTGGGGTTTTTTATATCAGGATGAGAGTTAAAAATGGATCCTTCCAAGGTTGAAGTCATCCTTAACTGGCCACCACCCACGACTCCATTAGTGGTAAAGTGTTTTCATGGTATGTGTAGTTTTTATAGAAAATTTATAAGAAATTTCATTGGTGTGTGTGCTTCTATGGTAAATACCATAAAGGGAGGAAGGAAATGTGTGTTTTCTTGGACCAAGGAGGCTAATGATCCTTTTGAATAATTGAAAAGGAAGATTGCAAACCAACCTATTTTGGTGCTCCCTAACTTTTACAAGTTGTTTATAGTTGAGTGTGATGCTAGCAACAAGGCAATTGGAGGTGTTCTAAGCTAGGAGGGTAGGCCTGTGGACTTTTTTAGTGAAAAGCTTAATGAGGCCAAGCAAAAATATTAAACATATAACCTTGAACTCTATGCTATGGTGAAGCCCCTTAGGAAATGGAGGCATTACTTATTGCCTAAAGAATTTGTTGTATATGCTGATAATCATGCCTTAAGCTTCTTGAATAGGAGAGAAAAGTTAAACCATAGGCATATGAAGTGGATATAATTTCTACAAGCTTACACCTTCACTATTAAACATAAAAAAGGAGAAACTAACAAGGTTACTGATGCACTTTGTAGGAGAAATTTGACAATTCAAGAAGTTCAGTTGGAGAACATTGAAGTCCATGCAATGAAGGACATGTATGAGCAAGATGAGGATTTCAAGGAGGCATACCAAGTCTACAAATCCATGGGAGAAAGGTATCATATTGAATTTGGTGAGTGCATTCTACAAGAAGGCCTTTTGTTCAAGGGTGGTCATCTTTGTGTTCCCAAGGGATCTATTAGAGAGAATATTATAAAGGAAAAACATTATGGCAGTCTACTAGGGCATTTTGGAGTGGACAAAACTCTAGAGCAGGTTGGGAGGTTTTATTTTTGGCCAAAATTGTAGATTGATATTAGGAGATTTGTTGAAGAATGTTTGATTTGTAAACAAGGAAAGGGATGCACATCAAATACAGGACACTATACACCACTTCCAATACCTCAAAAGCCTTGGGATTAAGTGAGTATGGATTTTTTTGTTGGACTTCCAAGGACTAAATCATGTTATGATAGCATTTTTTTAGTTGTGGATAGGTTTTCTAAAATGGTCCATTTCATAGCTTGCAAGACCACTCATGATGCCTCCCATGTAGTAGGTGTGTTCTTCAAAGAGGTTGTTAGCCTTCATGTTTTTCCCTTGTCCATTATATCTGATAGGGATCCCAAGTTTTTGGGGCATTTTTGGAGGACCTTGTGGAGAAAGGTAGGAACTAATTTGTGTTTTTCATCTACCTTTACCCTCAATCTAATGGAGAGACTGAGGAAATCAATAGATCTTTAGGAAACATGTTGAGGTGTCTTTCCAAGCAACATGGAGTCTCATGGGATTGTGTTTTATGTGAGGCAGAGTTTTCCTTTAATGATTCCATTAATAGAAGTACTGGGCTAACCCCTTTTCAAGTTGTTTATAGCACTCACCCTAGGGGTACCTTGAAGCTCAGAGATGTTAAAGACATGGAAAGGAGAAAAGAACTTTAGTTCAAAGTGGGGGATATAGTAATAGTCCTTCTTAATAAGGAAAGGCTTCCAAAGATTATGCATACAAAAATATAGATGAAAAAGATTGGCCCATTTAAGATAGTTAAGAAGTGTGGCAACAATGCTTACCAAATTGACTTGCCCCCGGATATTAACTTGTCTCCTATTTTTAATGTTTCTAACCTATATTCTTTCAAGGGTGTTGTTTCAAATGATGTGGATGTAGGTACACTTGAAAATTCCAAGGAGGAGTTGAAGAATCCCATCCCACCTATGCCTGAACCCATGGTGGAAGCTATTTTGGATAAGAGAGTCAATAAGAAAACTAGGAGGAAGACATACTATGAGTATATAGTACAGTGGAAGGGGAAAACGACAATAGATGCAACTTGGATGACTGAGAAAGCTCTTAAGGCTTATGACATTGATCTTCCACTTCACAACACTCCAAAGACTAGAGTTCCTTTTATGTAGGGGTTAATGGTGTATAGCACCTAATCAAAATGTTTTATTTTCTTAATGTAATAAGGTCTAGGGATTGGTCAAATGATCTCCCTAAGACCATCCACTTTGTAATGGATACAACACCCCATGGTGCAATTATAAGCCTGGACATCATTTGGTCCAATGAAGTGGATTTTGGTTAAATCCATGTTTTCTAGGGTAGTCTAGCTATTTAGAGCATTAGAAGAACCTATAGGAGTTGGTAGCATTCAATTTCCAAGAAAATTTGGTCACAAAGCAAAAATTGCAAAAATTATGAAAAGTTGCTTGGCAACTTTTACAATTTGTTGACAACTTTTCAAACAAACCACTCCCAATGGCTACAACTACCATAAGGTGGTTTAAACTATTCCAAATGGCCTATAAAGGCTCTAAACATCTGAAGGAGAGAATATGAATAAACTCATTGTATCTTGTTCTTTGATCAATAAAAATCTATTGTTCCAATACACTTTTCCTAATTTCTTCCATATAGTACGACATTTGATGGTTGAAGGGTGAAAATTTTGCATTGATCAGTTGGTCCTATTTATTTACAAGATTTTGGTTTTTGTTTCAAGTTTTTATCAATTACAGTGTTCAAGATATTCAATTTTTTAGGTCACTATTTTGAGAAACCCTTAAAACTAGGGTTTTGTCAAAGAAATGGCCCTAACTTGAATCTCCACAGGTGTAATTATTTCCATTTTGGCATGGAGCAAGTTAGGGGTATGCTCTATCATATTTTCAAGTTTGGGAATAGGAGATTACAACGCTAATTTTTAAGAGGAAGCCCTAGGTCAAATATCCCTATGTATTTCACCTTGTTTTGATGCATTTTGAATGGATAATGAGAAGAAAGGAGTTTGAGGACTTGGCATAAGAACATGATACCCTTATTTGAGTTAGGATAACATCTTGGTGGTGGAGGTTTGACTTCATGAACCCATCCTTTATCATTTTCCTTGAAAGCCATGCCTAAAGTAGCTAATTAAGCCTATGTGCTTGGTATTGGTTGAGGCATGCTAGATTGGAGTGATACCTTAAAAATTTGGAATTTATTAGTGCTTGAAAAAGGGTATTTAAATCTGCATTTGTTTTACTAGGTCCTTTGGTAAGTTTTGAAGTTATTGGTTGAAAACTGATTTACGAGACCTAATAGGCTACTAGGTCAAATTCAACATCTTGAATTGTGGGTTGTTGGGAGTGGATCCATTGGATGGTTTACCTTGTTTGGGTTGATTTTGAGTTGTTTCAAGCCTTTTTTGGTGGTAAATAGACCAAGAACACCAAAACCCCCATTTTCCATTTTGTTGAAGGAAGCCTTGGTTGCACTAAGTTGGGTGTAATTGGGTTTTGTTTCTTGCTTGTGGAGTTGGGCCTATAAATCTATTTTAGAGCTTGTTTAATAAGAGTATCCACTAAGGGAAGTGTACCAAATCCATTGAACAATCCTTTGTAAAGTTTGGAGGTAGTGTAGAAATTTTGTTGATTCTTGCTTCCTTTGTGCTTGCTCTGCATCAAGTGGTATCATAGCCACTTTGATCTTGTTGTGACACCATGTGTGATGGAGGAGAAGAACCTAAAAGGGAGATCCCCTTAAGCATCACCAATGTGGAACTAGCCAAGCTAGTCAAGGAGCAAATGGCTGAAAGTAGAGTAGTCTGGGATTAGAATAGTACTATGAAGAGGGAGTTGGATAGACTCAAGAAAAAAATGATGAATGAGAGTGATGATGAATAAGAACCTAAGGAGATAGAAGGGAATGAAGAACAAGAGAACATTCCTGCTGATTATAGGCCCTTCCTTGTTGCATTGGAGAGTGTTGGAAAGAAAGGAGATGGGGAGTTACCCACTTTTCATGGTAAGTTTGACCTTGATGAATGTATGGATTGGATTGAGGCCTTAGAAAATCATTTCGAATGTGAAAAGACCCCTAGAAATTAGAAGGTCAAGATTGCCAAGGCCAAACTCAAAGGCCCTACCTTGAGTTGGTGGAACATTTTGCAAAATGAAAGGTTGGATGAGAACAAGGAGTAGATTGCCACTTGGAAGTAAATAAAGGCAAAAATCAAAAAGTAGTTCATACTTGAAGACTATGAGGTTTTGATACACAAAAGGTTGCATAATCTAAGGTAAAGGGACTTGGATGTCAGCACCTACACACAAGAATTCTACAATTTGACCCTCAGAGCCAAGGTGTATGAGACTAAGAAGAAAAAAATTGCAAGGTATGTAAATGGTTTAAAGTATAGCTTTCAATATGAATTGACATTGTTTACTCTTGGTTTAGTACATCAGTGTTTTAATATGGCTTTAAAAATTGAGAAAAAACCTAAAAGAAAAGGGGATACAAGTAGTAGGGGTAAAGGAAACAACAATAGGGGCAGAGGTAGGTTCCATGGAAGGGGATCCTTCAATAAAAGCCAAGAGGAGTCTAGTGGTTCAAATGCTCAAGGTGAGTCTACAAATAGAGAAACATTTAGGGGAAGAAGATCCAATGGTAGAGGAAGGTCTAGTGGAAGGCGACCCAATGTGTTCAAGGGTAAGTGCTTCACTTGTAATCAAGTAGGAAATCAGTCCTTTAGATGCCCTAAAAATAATAAGCAAGGGGATAGGAGAATCCAATTGACCCAAAAGGAGGATAGTCAAAGTATTACTTCTTACCAATCTGCCACTTCGAGGCCTATACTTCCAAAACATGGTGAGTCCTTAATGATGCAAAGAAAAATGATAAGAGCCCCTACAACTATAGAACCACCTTAAAGGAAGTCACTATTTAAAACTTTATGCAAGGCTAATAACAAAGTCTATAGGGTTATAGTGGATTCTGGTTCCTCTAATAATGTTGCCTCTAAAGAGATGGTAGATAAGTCGAAATTGATCAAAATACCTCACCCTTACCCCTATAAGGTCTCATGGTTGACAAAGGAAAAACAAACACTTATAAATGAGAAAGTTTGGGTGGAGTTCAAGATAGGAGAATATAATGACAAAGTTTTATGTGATGTGGTAGAGATGGATGCATGCCATTTGCTTCTTGGGAGGCCATGGAAATATGATGTGTGTGCCAAACATGATGGCAAGAAAAATGTATATACTATAACCAAGGATGGGGTTGAATAGAATATGCCACCTTTACTTGATGATGGGAACCCTACTACAAATGGGGTGATGTTGGTAGGTGAGAGGGAGTTTATGAGGATCACTAAGGAAAAGGACACACCTTGCTATGCATTGGTAGTTAGACCTCAAAAATATCCCATCAAGTAGTCAAGAGACCCACCCAAGGTTTTCAATGTTGGACCCAAGGAGGTAAGAGATTTTTTGGAAAATTATAGAGGGATACTTGTAGGTAGCCAACCAAAAACCTTTCCACCTGAAAGAGACATCAATCATAGCATAGACTTCATCCTAGGGGCTACACTTCCAAGCAAGGTAGCCTAAAAGATGAGCCCAAAGCAGAATGGAGAAATAGAAAAAAAATTGAAGAGTTGTTGGCTAAGGGGTTTAGTGGAAAAAGTATAAGCCCATGTGCAGTCCCTACAGTCCTAGCCCCAAAAAAGGATGGTACTTGGAGATTATGTATGGACTCTAGAGAAATCAATAGGATAACCATTAGATATAGGTTTCCTATGCCAAGGATAGAAGACCTCTTGGACTATTTGGGGAAGGAAAGTATTTATTCAAAGGTGAACCTCAAGAGTGGATATCATCAACTTAGGATCAGGGGTGGAGATGAGTGGAAAATAGCATTTAAGACCTTAGAAAGTTTATATGAGTGGCTTTTGATGCCTTTTGGCTTATCTAATGCACCTAGCACCTTTATGAGACTAATGAATGAAGTCCTAAAACCTTTCTTGAACAAATTTGTTGTTGTGTACTTAGATGATATCTTAATATTTAGCAAGGATAGGGATGAACATCTAAGGCACCTAGATTTGGTTTTGAATAGGCTTCATGAAGAGAAACTAATGATAAAATTGGAGAAATGTTCATTTTTGCAGATAGAGTTGATCTTTTTTGGGGTTTGTGATATTGCGAGGAGAGTTAAAAATGGATCCTTCCAAGGTTGAAGCCATCCTTAACTGGCCACCACCCACCACTCCATCAGAGGTAATGAGTTTTCATGGTATGTGTATTTTTTATAGAAAATTTATAAGAAATTTCATTGGTGTGTGTGCTCCTATGATAGATACCATTAAGGGAGGAAGGAAATGTGTGTTTTCTCAGACCAAGGAGGCTAATGATTCTTTTGAATCCTTGAAAAGGAAGATTGTAGACCAACCTATTTTGGTGCTTCTTGACTCTTACAAGTTGTTTATAGTTGAGTGTGATGCTAGCAACAAGGAAATTGGTGGTGTTCTAAGCTAGGAGGGTAGGCCTATGGCTTTTTCTAGTGAAAAGCTTAATAAGGCCAAGCAAAACTATTCAACATATGACCTTGAACTCCATGCTATGGTGCAGTCCCTTAGGAAATGGAGGCATTAATTATTGCCTAAATAATTTTTGTATATGCTGATAATCATGCCTTAAGCTTCTTAAATAGGAGAGAAAAGTTAAACCACAGGCATATGAAGTGGATAGAATTTCTACAAGCTTGCACCTTCACTATTGAACATAAAAAAGGAGAAACTAACAAGGTTGCTAATGCACTTAGCAGGAGAAATTTTACAATTCAAGAAGTTCAGTTGAAGAGCATTGGCATCCATGCAATGAAGGACATGTATGAGCAAGATGAGGATTTCAAGGAGGCATACCAAGTCTACAAATTCATGGTAGAAAGGTATCATACTGAATTTGGTGAGTACATTCTACAAGAAGGCCTTTTGTTCAAGGGTGGTCAGCTTTGTATTCCCAAGGGATCTATTAGGGAGAATATTATAAAGGAAAAACATTGTGGCAATCAAGCAGGGCATTTTGGAGTGGACAAAACTCTAGAGTAGGTTAGGAGGTTTTATTTTTTGGCCAAAATTGTAGACCAATGTTAGGAGATTTGTTGAAGAATGTTTGATTTTTCAACAAGCAAAGGGAGGTACATCAAATGCAAGATTATATACACCACTTCGAATACCTCACAAGCCTTGGGATTTAGTGAGTATATATTTATTTGTTGGACTTCCAAGGACTAAATCTGGTTATTATAGCATTTTTGTAGTTGTGGACAGGTTTTCTAAAATAGCCCATTTCATAGCTTGCAAGACCACTCATGATGCCTCCCATGTAGCAGGTTTTTTCTTCAAAGAGGTTTTTATGATTCATGGTTTTCCCTTGTCCATTATATCTGATAGGGATCCCAAGTTTTTGGGGCATTTTTCGAGGACCTTGTGGAGAAAGGTAGGAACTAATTTGTGGTTTTCATCTACCTATCACCCTCAATCTAATGGATAGATTGAGGCAATCAATAGATCTTTAGGAAATATGCTAAGGTGTCTTTCCAAGCAACATGGAGTCTCATGGGATTGTGTTTTACCTTAGGTAGAGTTTTCCTTTAATGATACCATTAATAGAAGTAATGGCCTAACCCCTTTTTGAGTTGTTTATGGCACTTAGTAACTTGGAACTCAGAGATGTTAAAGACATGGAAAGGAGAAGTGCACAGGTTGAAGATTTTGTAGAGGTCATGAAAGAAGTCCATCAATAGGTGCAAAACAAGTTGCAAGATACTTCCATCAAGTACAAGTAGTAGGTAGATAAAAGGAGAAAAGAACTTCAGATCAAAGTGGGGGATATAGTAATGGTCCATCTTAATAAGGCAAGGCTTCCAAAGAAGATGCATAAAAAAATATAGATAAAAAATATTGACCCATTTAAGATAGATAAGAAGTGTGGCAACAATGCTTACCAAATTGACTTGCCCCTTGATATTAACTTGTCTCCTATTTTTAATGTTTTTGACCTGTATGCTTTCAAGGGTGTTGTTTCAAATGATGTGGATGTAGGTACACTTGTAGATTCCAAGGAGGAGTTGAAGAAAACCATCACATCTATGCCTAAACCCATGGTGGAAGCTATTTTGGATAAGAGAATTAGTAAGAAATCTAGTTGGAAGACATATTATGAGTATCTAGTACAATGGAAGGGGCAAATAGCAGTAGATGCAACTTGGATGACTGAGAAAGCTTTTGAGGCTTATGACATTGATCTTCCACTTCACAACAGTCTAGAGAATGAAGTTTCTTTTATGTAGGGGAGAACGGTGCTGACCACCTAATCAAATTTTTTTATTTTCTTAATGTAATAAGGTCTAGGGATCAATCAAATGATCTCCCTAAGACCATCCACTTTTGTAATCGATACAAGATCCCATGTTGCAATTATAATGCTAGGAATCATTTGGTCCAATGAAGTGGATTTTGGTTAATTCCATGTTTTCTAGGGTAGTCTAGGTGTTTATGGCATTAGAAGAACCTATAGGAGTTGGTAGGATTCAATTTTCAAGAAAATGTGGTCATAAAGCAAAAATTGCAAAAAGTTGCTAAAGTTGCAATTTGTTGACAACTTTTCAAACAAGCCACTCCCAATGGCTACAACTATGATAAGGTGGTTTAACCTATTCCAAATGGCCTCTAAAGGCTCTAAACATCTAAAGGAGGAGAGAATATGAAGAAACTCATTGAATTTTGCTCTTTGATCAATAAAAATCTGCTGTTCTAGTACAGTTTTCTTGATTTATTCTGTACAGTATTGCATCTGATGGTTGAAGGGTGAAATTTTTGCATTGATCAGTTGGCCCTATTTATTTACAAGATTTTGGTTGTTTTATCAATCAGAGTGTTTATTTGTCAAGATTTTACACTATGCAAGCCTGAACTTACAAAATGCTTATTATAGTGCGCATCTGCTATAACATGCATGCATTATTTAAAGATTTGGATTCTACCATGACTAAGCCTTGGTTTTTCCTTGGGGATCAAACCCAAAGGTTTGGAGTCTCTAAACTAGTTTGAGATGTGTTTTTCTACAAATATACAAAAAAGATTATTATTTTCTTGTGTACTCTTCTTCAAGTTTCCTCATGGTTGAGCATCAATAAAATTAGGTTACATGACATTGTAGATCTCTATGCTATCTATATACCCATATAATTTATTTTTAATTTGAACTATTTCAAGCCTTTCAACTATAATTTATTTTGAATGTATGTCCATTTTCTGTCAAAAATCAATGTGCACTAATTGGGCTGTAGATTTTAGTTCGTTCATCAAATTTTGTAACAACTGAGTTTTTTAGAAACTAGACTACATTCTCTCTCTCTTCCTACTCTCTCACTCACTCACTCTCTCTCCCCCATCACCTACTCTCTCTCTCTTTCTCTCTCCTTCCCTTCCTCCCTCTCCCACCCCCTACTCTCTCTCTCTCTCTCCCCCTCCCCCCCCTCTCTCTCCCTCCCTCCCTCCCTTTCTCTCCATATCACCCTCTCCCATCCACTACTCTCTCTCTCTCTCTCTCTCTCTCTCTCTCTCTCTCTCTCTCTCTCTCTCTATATATATATATATATATATATATTTCATGTATCTATCTTGACCTTCATCTCCCTATTTCTCTAGCTAAATCTCTTTCTCATTCCTCTCAAATAATATATATTTCTCACACAAAACACACACACTCTCTCTCCCATCCCATCCTCTACTCTCCCTATCTCTCACTCTCTCCCTCCCCCATCCCCTACTATCCCTCTCTCTCACTCTCTCCCTCTTCCATACCCTTCTCTCTCTCTCTCTCTCTCTCTCTCTCTCTCTCTCTCTCTCTCTCTCTCTCTCTCTCTCTCTCTCTCTCTCTCTCTCTCTCTCTCTCCCCCCCACCCTATCCCACCTTCTTTAATCTCCTACTCTCTCTTTATTTCTCTCTTCCTCTCTCCCTATCCCACATCCTACTCTCTCCCCATCCTCTACTCTCTCTCGCTCTCTCCTTCCCTCTCTATTGATTAAGAGTGTGTGCGTACTCAAGTGCATATGTGCTATGCAAGCCTAAATTTAAAAAATGCTTTAAATAGCATACACATGCTATTTAAAGCCTTGGATTCTACCAAGACTAAGGCTTGATTTTGCCTTGGGGATCCAACCCAAAAGTTTGGAGTTCTAAACTAGTTTGAAACATGTTTTTCTAAAAACATTCAAAAAATGGTCGATTTTTCTTGTGTGCTCTCCTTCAAATTTGCTCGTGGTTGAGCATCGATTAAATTAGGTTACATGACACTGTAGATCTCTATGTTAGCTATATAACCATATAATTTATTTTTAATTTGAACTATTTCAATCCTTTAAACTATAATTTATTTTGAATGTATGTCCATTTTCTATCAAAAATCAATGTGTACTAATTGGGCTATATATTTCAGCTCATTCATTGAATTTCACAATTTAGTTTTTTAGAAACTAGACTCCATTCTATACACTTTGTAAAAATAAAGTTTTGATTTTAGATTAGTTTTCAATCATTTAAAGGGGGATTACATAGATATTTCATGTTTTTGGGATGTGTCCAATTAAAAAATCAATTAAAAAAAAACACATTATAAAATTACCCAAAAAATCTAGGATAAACTATACAGTGTTAGGTAACTTTTGTCCAGAGCGATTAAAGAATTTCAAAGAAAATGTTATAATTTTAGGGAGGTAACTTTTGTCCAGAGCAATTAAAGAATTTCAAAGAAAATGTTATAATTTTAGGGGGGGCACACTTTGCATTGTGTTATTTTTTTCTTAAAAAATAGTACCACTTTCTATGGCCCCCTTTTTTGAGGACCTCAAACTAAACCATTTTGAAAAAAAATAGTAATTTAGAAACTAGATTCAAAGGACTACTATTGTTTTTTGTCATATCTTAAAATTTTGAGAGTAACTATCTTCAAATTCTAGTCAAAGTTCATAAATTGTTGATTTTAGAAAAAAATTGGCCACTAATACCCCCCTTTTGGCACCACAACTTGGTGTACTTACCTTGGTTTCTTTTTCTTCTATATCTCTCTTTTAAGATTCCTCTGATTTTGATTCAACAACTTGTGTTATTCTTCTCTACACATACCCTTATATATGAGAAATGTCTTCCTCTTATTATCTGCTCCACTAACTGTCTATTTGACTCTTTTGTATCTTAGAGGTTCAATTGGCTTATGTTTAACTTCAACTAATCTTGCAGATGTTCTGGTGCTAGGAGGCGTAGCTAAATGAATTGTGATGATGCAAACATCTGTTAGCATGAATGCTGATGATATTCCTTTGGGGGAGTATCCTAAGAATTGGAGAGTATTTACATGTTGCATTTATGAATGTGCTTGTCATTGATGTCAACATAGCAATAATTCCATGAAGACTACCAAAATAGAAGACAAAGATCATACTTGTACAAACAAAGTTTTGATGTATAGGTGATGCGCAGGTAAGGACATGTTCCATACTCTATCATGATGATGAGGTTTAATGCATGTAAAGTAATTCAAAGATGTACAAAAGATATGTTTGATTTATAGTGAGTAGTACAAAGACAAAGTACTTGCAAATTAGTTTTTGGTGATTGCATTATATCTTCTAATAGAAATATAATCTAGAAATGTGCAGTTAGTCAGAGGTAGAAGATAGTCTGATGGTGACATCAACAAGTGCGCAAGCCCTAGTATCATGCATGTGAGAAGTTATATAGAATGTGATCTGATAGTACTATTGTAATTATGAATTAATTAATTATCTTATTATAATAATTGGGAAAGCCTTAAGGTTGATTCAAAGAATTATTTCAAGATACGATATAAAGGAAAGATGTTTTCCTTATTTGTATAAGAGATTGTAATCAAGTATTGAATGTGAAGTGAGAAAAGGAGTAGAGTGTTTGGTGATTGTGAGTAAGAAATCCAAGGGATTATTGGATGTGAAGTTTGTGATCTAGTAACAAGATCAAAAGCAGTAGAGGTCTGGTTGATAGGATAGAGAAAGAGAGAGTAGTATAGAATAATTCTATTACTTTGAAATGAATAATACAAAGATCATTTGGACAATGGGTTCATTGTTCTATCCCCTGAAGTTGTTTGGACAATGGGTCCATCTACCTTCCACAACTCCTTGTTAGAATTATTTAGAATAACTGAGAGGAGGGGGGGGGGGGGGGTGTTGAATCAGCTATCCAAGGTCCATTGATGTCCAATTAAACTTTTTCTACAAATCCTTGATGACACATAACTGAAATTATCATGTATGCAATTGAACATTAAACAATCATGAAAAGTAAACATGCATCACACCATAACACTAAGGATTTGATAACCCAAAAACCCTCCAGAAATAAGAAGGTAAAACTGGAGTGGGGATGAGACCCACAAAATAACTGCACAATTGATTTCAACCACTTCTGATGGTCTACCCTGTTAGAGGCCTACCCTATTAAAGGCTACAACACATTGTTAAATGTGACCTTGTTAAAGGATTTAAGAACATTCAAATTGGAATCTCACCCTGTTAAAGGATTTTTAGTCACCTTCTCAAAAGAATCTTTCATCCCTCTCTAAGGATCTCTTATCCTCCTCCTAAGGATCTCTTTATCCTTCTCCTAAGGATCTCTTTGTCCTTATTCTTAGGATCTTCTATTCTTTCCCTGAGGCTTATCCACCTAGCTGTTAAGCTAACCTAGCAATGTAGGGTTTCAATATCTAATACAATGGTAAGAAAGTATTAGAAGGGTTTTGACCTGATATAGATTTGCAACCTTAATTGTGCAGATTTTAGATCACTCTTCAGTTCTCTTGTTTGCTTGGCTTTCCTCCTTTGTAGCGTAGACAACTTGTTCACCCTTCAAGATCTATCTCCTTGAGTTCTTCCACTCATTATGCCAATGCAATCTCTGGTCACTTGATCAGCTCAGAGTCTTGATGCTATGTTCTTACTCCTCTAAGCTTCTTCTCATGATCACACTTATGACCAATTCCCTCTCTTGCATGCACACTTGATCTCTGACCTATAACTCCTTATAAAGAAGTTTTGTACTCTATTTCCCTATCAAATCTCAATTTTCTCTTAAGAAAATAGTATTGTTTTCCCTCCAAATTGTTTCTTCTAGAAACTTCATGATGAATCCATTTGCATTTGCCTTGGATTGATTTGCATGGATTACATAGAATTCTATGACATCTACTCATCATTCATAGCTTCCAAGTGTATTTGAGAAATATGTTAGCAAGTAATACTAATCTATCAAAAGAACAAAGCATTAACTAGCATAAAAGACATAACATAAATGAGAGACTAAAGAGAAAACCCCAATTGGAAATTTGAGCCAAATGAATGGACTCTCCCAATGGGATTTAGCTCCTTGCTTGGTAGATGGGTCTAAAGATTGGGATGTATGCTCAAGGTTCACAAAAACTAGCTTCAATGGAGATGAAAAATGGCAAATTGGTAGCTTTGTGAGCTCTCAATTTGGCATCATAAGGGTATGGTTGATGGCTTTTTGGCTCTCAAAAGGGCATTATAACTTTAGCTCCAAGATTGTGATGAAATGGCTTGGGAGGGGATTCAATTTATAGGCTAAGGGCTTGAGAGATGGAGGGCTAAGATTGAAGGAAAGATGAAAGCTTAAGGAGGGCTAGGATGCACTCAAAAGGGAGCACATGGATCATGCTTGTTTAGCACCAATTAGGGAGTGACACATGTCACAAGGTGAGTGGATGGAGGAAAGGGGAAGGATGAGTCAACAAAGGAGGCTCAAAGGATAATATCTTCATAAAGACCCTTCATTGTGGCTTGTAAGAGCTTGTAAGAGTCTTTATGGCTTTTGTTAAGAGCATTCAAAGCTTAGTGGTTGGGATATTTTGAGGGGAGTTGAGATTGTTGACTTTCCTTGGCTTAGGAAAGTCTTAAACTTTTTTAGGGAATGTGACAACATTAGGGGGTGGATTAGGCTTGGATTTAGGATTAGATTAGGGATGTTAGATATTTGCAAGTGGATTGCATTCATGAGGGTGGATGAGTTAGTGACTAAGCTTAGTTAGTATGGGTGGATAGGGTGGATTAGGCTAAAAAGAGGGTTTAGGAATAAGTTTGGGGCTTTTTAGATTTGAGGATTTTATTTATCAAATAGGTTTATTTAATAAATGGGGATTTTGGATTTAGATAGAAGAATAGGATTTAATTGATAAATAATAGGTTATTTTATTTATCAATTAGGACTATAGATGATTAATTAAATTAATCAGCTAGGGGATGGCAAAGGATTAATTAAATAGGAATTTAATTAATGATGCCTTTAGAGATAACTAAATAGGATTACCAAAGCAATGTAATCAAATTTAGGTGTCTACAACAAGTACGTCACAAAATTTGATGTAACAACATTATCGTTGCTGATTTGGCAAATCTTGTCTTAACAAATAATGCAACAACTCGACATTATTGGTTTATTGATGCTCGACACCTTCTATGTTACTCAACTTCTTAATGTCACTTACTGACACTCGACACCTAAAGCATTTTGGCTTTGATCGGCACTTGAAAACTTACTCGACACCCATTATCTTTTGCTACTACTCAGCACCTGAAGGATTTTATGTTACTTGGCATCTAAGTAATCACGCGGCTTATACTGAAATTGAACTTGCTCAGCTTCAACTAAAAACCTATTCGGCTCTAACTAGGACTTAGTTAATCCTTGTGTCTTAGAGTATGTCATCAATGCACTATTTCATCAATGGCTTAGATGATCCTTATACTTCATTACATCATCATAACTTCAACCTTTTCTCTAGGTACTCTAGTTACATCTTATTGATTGCCACCTCCTTGTCAATCAATTCTAATTAATAGTACTTGGATCACTAAAGCAATTGTCATTCCTACAAGTAGAAAGTTTGACATCAATGATAAAATAATGATTAAAAACATTCTTTACTAGTTCCATTATTCTTCATTCATGATCTTTTCAATCATTTCCAACACTCCTAATAGGGTTGGCACAACTCCTAATAGTTATGGAATCTCCTAATAGGGATTCAAAGTCTCCTAACAAGGACTGATATCTACTAAATGTTGTTATAAACTCCTAATAGGGTCCATCCTCTAAAAAGGAATATTTATATTAGTACATCATCTTGTGGGTACCATCCCCATCAAAGTTTTCACTCTAATCAAGGGTTTCCCTAGTTAACATATCTAGTGTTATTGTGCATGAGTATCTTTCTGTGGTTTCTTGTTATATTTCTCATATGGTTAAGATTTAATAAGGTTGATAATTGCAATGATTTTTGGATAACTGATTCACCCCCTCACCTCCCCCCCCCCCCCCCCACCTTCCTAGTTATATTAGTGGACTATATATTCTAACAATTGGTATCAAAGTGTCAGGTCCTTGAAGAGAAAGCTTAATAACTTTGAGAGATCAATGGTGAGACATTTCAGAAAGGATAGTCCTAAGCTTGATCGAGTTAACTATGACAACTAGAAAGAGAAGATGGAGACTCATCTCCTATGTATGGGTTCAAGATATTGGATTTTGACGAAAGATAAAGCAATTGTGGAGGAAGTGAAAATTGAAGGATGTGGTGAAGCAGAAAGAGATTTTTTCATGTGCAATATGAGAGCCAAATAATCTCTACTAACAACTCTTCCTGAGAATGAATACAAGCAGGTAAAGTAAATTCAAGCATCCCATCTAATTTGGAAAGCATTAGAATATATTTTTGAAGGATATAAACATACAAAGAGAATAAGATTATAGAATTGGATATGTGCATTTCAAGATGCTATTTGTAAGAAGCTATGTTGGTAGGATATCTAAGATTGTTGCAAGAATCAAGTGATATGGTGGAACCAAGGAAAAATATGAGGATGTGTGGAATATCTTGAAAACTTTGACACTACCATTCAAGCAAGTAGCACAAAAAATTGAACTATTGATACCTTGTACTGAGAATTTCACCAAGGAAAATTTTCTAGGAAGATTGGAAGTATCAAAAGTAGGTCTGAGACTATCTAGAGAATTGACAAGAGATGAGACTACTTTTAGTGACTTAAGTGTTCGGCCAAATTTGTTTAGAAATGCAAGCACACATGGAGATTTTGCTAGCCGTAGTAGAACCAAATCTTATGAAGATAAGAAGATTGAAGAAGGTATAACCTTTCTTGTAAGAAGAGAACTAGATGGTAAGAATATCTTTAAATGTTGGACTTGTAACGAATTCAGTCATTATAAATCTAAATGTCCTAAAAGAGAGAAAAAGTATAAAGTAAAGTTTAAGCCTAAAAGACCTAGAAATTTTCTATATGAAATTGAAGATGAGTAATTTGATGTAAAAGTTTAGAGTGAAAGTGATGATGAGATATGATTCATAGCCATTAAAGAATATGATCTTGGCATAAAAACTACAGAAGAAAAAGCTCTAGTTTCTCCATTTGAAAATAAATCTAATTGGAAAATAGACTATGGATGTTCATGTCACATGACTGGTGATATGAATAAGTTTGTTAAATATAGGAATCATGATGGAGGTATTGTTAGACTTGGTAACAATGCAACCTATCACATCATAGGGATAGGATCTATTACTCTTATTGGAAAGACTAACATTGATGATATTTACTTTGTTGATGGACTAAAGCATAACTTTTTGAGTTTTGGATAGTTGGTGGATAAAGGTTATTAGTTGCAATACACAAGAAAAGACTTACATTATCAAAGATAAAGATGGTTATCAAAGATAAAGATGGTAAGCTAATTGAAATTAGAACAAGGTCTAGAGGTAATGTATTTCAGTTTAATCCTACAAAGATAACATGTTTCGTTGCAAAAGTGGATAAAAATTGGTTATGGAATAGGAGGTTTTGTCATATAAATTTTGATAATATTGTGAAGGTTAGAAGCACATTTGTAGTTGGAGATCTACTTAAGATAATAAATCCTACTAATATTATTCGCAATTTTTTTATCTTGGTTAAGTAGAAGGAGGTATCTTTTCCTAGCAAGAAGTTCACTATTACAGAGAAGTTGGAGATTATTCACATGGATATGAGTTGCCCCTCAAGGACAAGAGGATTCTATGGAGAAAGGTATTTCATGATTTTTGTTGATGGTTTCACTAGAATGATGTTCGTAGCATACCTTAAAGAAAAGTCTGAAGTATTTGACAAGTTTAAGATATTTAAGAATATTATTAAGAATGAATTTGGTGTTAAGATAAAATGTTAGGGATAGGATAGAGGAGAATTTACCTCTAGAGAGTTTAACATGTTTTGTAAGACAATGGAATCAAGAGATAGTTGTCTTCACCCAAGACACCTGAGTAGAATGGGATTGTTGAAAGAGGAAACAGATTAGTAGCAGAGGAAACAAGAGCAATGATGTTTTAGAGTGATGTATCCAAGACATTTTGGAGAGAAGAATTCAATACAATAATGTACACTATGAATAGAGCACAGATCATAAAATGTATGGATAAGACCCCTTATGAATTATGATTTGGTCATTCACCATAGTAAAGTATTTCAGAATCTTTAGAAGAAAAAATTATATAAAGAGAGATGATGATATTGGTAAGTTTGATCTAAGAAGTGATGAAGTATGTTTCTTGTCCATTAATTGAAAAGTATATCTTACAGATGTTTCAATCATAGAACCAAGATAATAGTTGAGAACACAAATGGCGGACTATCTTTATCAAAAATATTTATGTCAACCATTGCAAGGAAAATCCATGAAAGAGACATAATGATAGAAAGAGACTTGGAGATTCTGAATTGAAAAGCAATTAGAAGTATTTGTTTATGCCTAGTGCAATCAATGTCATTTAATATTACAAAAGAAAAGATGACAAAAGAGTTGATGGAAACCCTAGCAAGTTTGTATGAAAAGCCCTCTACTTCAACAAAGGATTTTCTCATGAAGTGTTTATTTAATATGAAGATCACAAAAGGTGGATCAGCTACATATAATTGAAAGGAGTTTAATATGGTTACTAGTCATTTATAATTTGTAAATGTTAATTTTGATAAAGAAATTATGGATCTCTTTATTTCATGTTCTTTGTCAAAAGGCTGAAATGGCTTGATCATGGTTTTGAGTAATTATGTTTCTAGGTCTAGTACTCTAAACTTTGATGGAGACAAGGAGGAAAAAGTGGTAAGTAATAAATCCAAAGGGGGGTTCTTTTCTTCTTTTCTTAGAAAGTGCTAATGATTCATGGGTTTTAGATTCAAGGGTTTGATTTCATCCTACTCCCCATAGAGGTTATTTTCTTGATTATGTCCAAGGGGATTTTGGGATAGTTTATTTGGGGGATAATGAAACCTATTAGATTGTTGGAAAGGAAGGTAATCCTAAAAAATGAAGATGTCCTAGTCTCCTATACCAGATTTCATTCTCTTTGAAGGTATCATGAAAAATATCACAATGAGAGAAAGAGTTTAGTTTGTAAATACATCCATGTATAGAAAAAAATTTTGTGAGAATTTTATATATTTCATATCTTATTCCAAGATAAGACTTTTCCCTCCATAAATGTGACTTTGTATCGTTCATCTTCAAGGATGGATATAGAGGCCAAGTTTCTCTGTATGTCTGATCCATATAGTACTTTTATGAGTTCAATTAAGATTCGTAATTTAAAATTTATATTCATGTCCCTCCTTTTCTTGGATAGCTGGTGTCATCTCCAATAGTTAATTCATCAACATAATCTTCTTCAATTGAATCTAACTATTCTTTGAAGTTGGTAACATGTCGAGAATTTCCACTATCAATTACCCAAGAATTTGATATGTTTGATACTTCACTAGAAAGGGCTGACTAGAAGGCATAATTTTCAAATTCTCCATTAGAATTGTTTATAGTTGCAAATGAGGCTTATTTCTTAAGTCTGACAGGGCATTTAGGTGCAAGATGACCAAATTTATCACATTTAAAACATTGGATTTTGGAATAGTCTAGTTGCTTCCTCTTTCCTTTTATTTATTTATTTCTCTTTGTCTTATTCACTAGTGTAGAAAGTACTTGCATATTTTATTTAGAGGAAGATATATTCATCCCTCAAGATATTTGCATACATTCTTCTTGTACACAATCAGCTTTGAGGTTTTCAAATTTAGGAAATCTAAATTGAGAGATCACTCCTTGTCTTAAGGTATCCCATGATGGTGGAAGTCCATTTAGGGCCATTATAGTTAGCTCTTTTCCATCATACATGTGACCTATTATCGATAGTCAATTTCTCAACTCGATCATTCTCATAAAATAAGAGGAAATTGTCTCTCCTCTATTCATCTTAATATTTGAGAGTTTGTCTCTTAAAGTGACAATTCAAATAGTATTGTTGATCTCAAACATATTTTCAAGATATTTATACATTTCATATGTCATTTAAAGCTTTGAGATGATTGGGAGTAAGTGAATTTTAACACCATTCACAATTAGCTTCATAGCTTTGCTATTGTCACTTTCCCATTTTTCTAGTTCATCATTTTTTCTTTAGGTGGTGGTTTAGACTTCTCAATAAATTTATTTAAACCATTTTCTCTTAAGGTTAACCTCATCCATAGTTTCCATCTCAAAAAATCTGAATCACCCTCAAGCCTATCTTCTAATATCATTTCGGTCACAATTTTGAAGAATATAAGATTTCCAAAATCTGTTAGTGTATTTAGGGTAAGTCTGATTAGGATCCTCTCTTAGACCTGCTCTAATACCATGTAAAATTTCAAACTTGAAGTCAATAAATTTTTCTTTTATTCTGAATCACACATTTTCTTATGTATATAGTTTTCTACATATGATAATACAATGATATGATAACTCACTATTCAGTAGGCTCACTATATTATAATATAACGTTGTATACTCTTTAAGAAAGATGAACTAATACACACACACACACACACACACACACACACACACACACACACACACACGTGTGTGTGTGAACCCACAATAATGGGTTTTACTTTTGTGCCATGAAAGAAATCATAAAATGTTTCAAAATTCGCATATCTGATTTAATGTATGTTTGGGTGAACATACTAACTATATTTGCATGAACATATTATGTTTATATATGGGATGTTTGGGAAAACATCCATCATTAATATGTTCACCCAAACATATTTTTATGGTGACTTTGCACCAAAAACCCTATTTTCCCCATTTTCCTGTTCATTTTAAGGCAAGGTGAATTTTGGATGCTGGAGCGAATGTGTCGAATTGGCAAGCGAGTCATGTCACTTTTTGTCATTCTCCTACAAATTCTCTTCATTGCATTATTTTGGGTATGTTTATATGTTATTATTTAATTTTTTTTTTTTTTTTAATGTTTTCAAAGCATATTTTCATGTTAATTAATTCTATCAATTTAACATTTATAATTTTTTTAATTTGTTAGTTATATATGAGTGGTATTAGAAATTATTAAAAAACATTAGTGTAGAATATAATAAAAATATTAATTTAGCATTGGAAAACAAATTTAGAAAATAATTACTGTTAAATTAGATAAGATTAGAAAAACAATACTTTAAATATTAGAAAAACATTAGAAAATATTAAAAAAATGTTAATCTAGAATACCATTAAAATATTAGTCTAACATTAGGAAACAAATTTAGAAAAATATTAGTATTATTAGAAAAACATTGCATTTATATTAGAAAATATTTTTAAATATTTTTAAAAATATTAGTCTAGAAAATATTAGAAAAACATTACAATTTATTAGAAAAATATTACAAAATATTTTTTTTTAAAATAGTATACTAGTAAAATAGAATATTAGGGAAAAAAATTAGTTTTATTAGAAAAACATTAGTTTAATTAGAAAAAAATTTAGAAAAATATTAGTTTATTATAAAAACATTAGAAAAGACAAATCTAGAAAAACATTAGTTTTATTAGAAAAATCATTAGAAAAAAAAATACATTTAAATATTAGAAAATATATTTAAAAATATTAGGAAAAACATTATAAAATATTACAAAAAATATTACAAAAAAATTAGAAAATATTTAATAAAAATATTAGTCTTGAAAATTATAAAATATTTAAAAAAACAATAGTGTAGAATTATTAGAAAAATATTACATGAAATATTAAAGAATGTTAATCTACAATATTAGAAAAATAAATTAGTATAACATTAGGAAATATTAGTATTAACATTAAAGAAAATAAATTAGTATATAACATTAGAAAACATTAGAAAAAACATTACAAAATATTAGAAAGATATTTGAAAATATTTGAAAAAAAATTACAAAATATTAGAAAAAATAATAAACAAAATATTAGAAAAAAAAATAGAAAAAAAAAAAAATTAGTATAGAAATTAGAAAATATTAGAACTCCATCTCCAACCCTTTAACAATAATCATAACCCTAACCCTAACTCAAACTCTAACCCTAACTTGAAAACTCTTTAACCCTAATCTAACCCTAGAGTTCCATAACTGAAACGAGCTAATGTAACCCTAGAACTATAATCCTAATATAATCCTAACTAAAAATGAAAATCCTTAGATCTAACTTAAACCATTATAAAAAAACAATCCCTAATCATGAACCCTAATCTAATCACAAGTCTATAAATCAAACCCTAACCAAAACCTAATCTAATTCAAACCCTAATCTAATTCAAAACCTAATCCAAATGAAATCCTAGAATCAAACCCTAATCTAACACAAACCCTAGAATCTAACTGTAACCCTATAAATCAAACCCTAACCAAACCCTAATTTAAATCAAACCCCAATCATACCCTAATCTTTAACTCAAACCCTAATCTAGAAATCAAACCATAATTAAAACCTAACCTAATCCTAACTAAAAACTCAAACCCTAATCTTTAAATCAAACCCTAACCAAACCCTAATCTAACTCAAACCCTAACTTAAACCCTAATATAATCCTAACTTCAAACTCAAACCCTAATCTAACTAAAACCCTAATATAATCGTAACTAAAAATTGAAACCCTAGAATCTAACTCAAACTCTAATATAATCCTAGAACTGAAAACTCAAAACCTAAACTAATTCAAACCCTAATTTAAATGAAATCCTAATCAAACCCTAATCTAACCATAAGGTCCTATAAATCAAACCCTAATGAAACCCTAACTTATTTATCAATACCTAATCATACCCTAATCTTTAACTCAAACCCTAATGTAAACCAAACTTCAATCAAAACCCTTAATCTAATCCTAACTAAAAACTCAAACCCTAATCTAACTCAAACTCTAATGTAATCCTAACTAAAAACTCAAACCTTTAGATCTAGAAATGAAACCCTTTAATATAACTCAAACTCTATTGTAATTAGGTAACTAAAAACTCAAACCGTAATCTAAATGAAACCCTAATCTAACTCAAAACCTAATCTAACCATAACCCTAGAAATCAAACCCTAATCAAACCCTTTAATCTAAGTCGAACCCTAATCTAACTCAGACCCTATTCTAATCCTAACTGAAAACTCAAACCCTAACTCTAACTCTCATGCATGATCATATAATTATTGATGTGTTATAGATTATCTAGACATGATGTATGTGATTACATATCTTTTAAATAAAAAATTGTGTACTAGACTAGACACATGTACATATACATTATATGTTTATTTACAATATATATTAGCTCCATCATTGTAGATATGACTTCACACGATCATCTTGATCATCATCCTAAGGGCATTGATGGGGCCCCTATTATGAATCCTCCTATTGCAACTCCTGATTTGGTTCCTTCTATAGCTCCTGATGTAATTTCTACTGCAGCTCCTGGTGCAAGTTGTCATGTTTCTTGTGGTGGGGCTCATGTTCTAGCTTGTTGTAGGGCTCATGGTGGGGATCCTGCTATAGCTCCTGGTGTGGCTCCTAGTGCGGCTCCTGCTAGAGATCTTGTCACAGCTCCTGCTATGCCACCTCCACACATTGATATTGATGTATTATTTGCATTTGCAGAGTAGGAGGTGCAGATATTAGAGCAATCTATATTGTCCTCTGATGATTGTTTATATAAAGATATATGTGTGACTATATGTAGGAGTTTATAGGATCTTGCTACTAGATTTAGAGCTCATCATTCATTTACCCTTGATGTATCAGTTGCCATATCTATAGAGCTCAGAGCTAAGATTTTAGGAGATGCATCTTTTGATGACGTCAAGAGAGTAGCCACCAAAGACGTCATTAAAAAAGATTTATTTCCATCCTATGAGGGTACATAGGGTAGGGTGAGAGGTTATCGAGTGACATGATGTAGAGATCCTATTATCACCAGTATAAGCTATCCTCATTTTTTAGCCACACATGGTCATTATCCTAATAAGAATTAGATACCTCTTTATTTTGCATAGTAGTTGTACACTAAGTTCCACATGGGGCTCAATATCAACTACTTAGACATTCTAGATTATTGTGGATAGGGGCATGGCTGGATTACAGATCGTGACCAATATCATTGTACACAGTGCCAACCACCTCCAGATGTGAGACAATTCATAGGATAGAGACTTCCACTAGTGATACCAATACTAGCACCTATTGTAGATAGAGTTGTCATTGCTTCCTAGAGGGGACAAATTTATAGTATTGGACACATTGCATCTGTGACTGCTAGTATCACATCTGATTCTCTTGGTTGCTATATTCACACTTGATAGAGCCATCCAGGTCGACCATCTTTAGAGGCATCTAGTAGCACTTCAAGCACCTCCATTGATGAGGCATATAGAGTTGTTAAACTAATAGTACTAGGTGGTGTTCATGCTTTTTCAATACAAAGCAAACATATGCATTTAGCATTGTATTTTTTGGAGGATCTATTTCAAAGTATTAGTTATATTTCTAATACATAGGGGATACTAGTTCACTCAGTGATGGATGTCATTAGACACCATTAGAGCCCCATAGTTCCACAAGTACAAACCACACTAATGACAATCACCACATAACATAGGTCACAACATTCTGCACCAAGCTCATGACACTCTATAGATGACTTGAGTAGACAAGTTGGAGATGTCAGAATCACAACTGGGGGCCTTGATGAGTTTGGTGATTAGTTATGAGGGCTATTTGAGATTGATACTAGTCTAAGCATGGGATTTTCATCGTACATGAATATGTTATCTTCACCCAACACTAATTCTACACTGTTACCCAACAAGTTACACACTCCACTTCACTCATCATTACTCATAGTTGGAGATTGTGGTACTGAGGGCAGTTCAGTAGATGTTGGAGTTTTAGGAGATGATGCTAGTGTATTAGGATGTGATGTTGATAGTAGAGGTGCATCAATAGGTGATACGATGGAGTCTAATGATTGTCCTCCACCTCCTGAGACCTAGGTACACACACACACACACACACACACACACACACATGTATGTATATATGTATGTATATATGTATATATGTATGTATATATGTATATATGTATGTATGTATGTATGTATGTATGTATCTATATATGTATATATATATATATATATGTATATGTATATATATATATATAGATAGATAGATAGATAGATATAATATTTTGAAATTTAAATATATGAAATTAAAAAAATTAGTTTGGATAGATATTTAATTTAAGTTATAATAAATCATGTAGGCACAGGTCATTGAGCACATGATTACATCTAGTGTTGGGTCAAGACATTACGTCAGAGAGATGATTCTATTGAGACACCCAGTAGTGCTCAGGTACAAGTTTTACATAGTTTGTAAAGTTATTTATGTTTCAAACTAGATACGCACTCGTATAATTCATGTACACACACACGTGTGTGTGTGTGTGTGTGTGTGTGTGTGTGTGTGGATTTGTAGGGTTTGGTTGATGCACCTCAGCCACAAGATGTACATGAGACTCGATTATAGGGTCATTCTATTTGGATGCATCTTGAGGGGTCCCTCTAGTAGTAGTAGATTTATATATTTTTTGATGCATTTATATATTTTAGACATTGTATACTCTAGAGACTTACATACACGTGTATTTTAGTACCTTCATGAAATGCACATTTCATTATTTATTTGACTATTTAGTACTTTAGTAGTTGGATGGTCACATGGATATGACTTTTTATATCTTGCTACATACATGTTTATTCGATATTTATAGTTTGCATATGTATGCATTTTAGTAGAGATATTAGATGTAGATGTTTATTCTTGAGACGTATGTATGTGTGTGTAATTTTTTGTATTTTAGTAGAACATTCTTCATGAATTACATTATAGATTTTAAACTTTAGATTTATTTTTTTAATCATTATAAAATAATCAAATTAACTTCTCTTTACCTACTTCAATAGTTAAATATTCAAAGAAGTTCCCAATTGATCTATGAACCTAATTTATAATTTTGAAAAAAAATAATAATTTATAGGGTGATTGAATTGAATTAATATAGGTGCTTAAAACTACTAAATTAACCCAAATGATTTAGATTACAAATTTAAAACATTATATTTATTTGCAATCATTATAAAAAAACAATTAGTAGGACTAACTTGTATTGCGTATTTAGATCAAGGTGTTATTATGAAATTCATGCATAGTAATTAATATTATATATTTATATAGTTTTTTAATAAACTAATGATAACTAAGAGTATGATCGCACAATTAAAAACACAATTAATTCAAGATGAAATTCAATAGTTTGAAAAGAAGTTGATAAAAGAATTTAGATATCACATATTAAATTATCTTCGAGACATATCTATCTTTAAATGATTGTGTAAGTTGCAACTAACTTGTATTGCCTATTTAGATCAAGTTATTATTATTAAATTCATCCATGGTAATTAATATTATTAATTTATATAGATTTTTAATAAACTAATGATAACTAAGAGTATGATGGTACAATTAAAAATACATTTCATTCCAGATGAAATTCAATAGTTTGAAAAGAAGTTGATAAAAGAATTTAGATATAACATATTAAATTATCTTTGATACATATCTATCTTTAAATGATTGTGTAAGCTCTATCTAACTTGTATTGCCTATTTAGATCAAGTTGTTATTATTAAATTCATCCATGGTAATTAGCATTATTAATTTATATTTTTTTTTAATAAACTAATGATAACTAAGAGTATGATTGTACAACTAAAAACACATTTAATCCAAGATGAAATTCAATAGTTTGAAAAGAAGTTGATAAAAGAATTTAGGTAACATGTTAAATTATCTTTGATAGATATCTATCTAATGATTGTGTAGGTTCCAACTAACTTGTATTGCCTATTTAGATCGAGTTGTTATTATTAAATTCATCCATGGTAATTAATATTATTAAAATGTATACATTTAAAAACACATTAATAAACAAATAAACAAAGAGTTATGACCCTTCAATAAACTAACATTTATATATAGTTTTTTAATAAACTAATGATAACATAATCTTTAGTTTAGGATGGTAATTAATATTATTAAAAAGACACATTTATAAATTCCAATTATTCATCACTAGGAATAAAGATACATATTTTTTTATGTGGATAAAAATATGCTAGTAGGTAAGCCAATACACCATTTTAAAAAACTTTAATAAAATATAATATTCTTAATAACCTTCATCAATGGTAATTAATATTATTAGAATTTATACATTTAAACATCTTAAAATTTGATATATCAAGGCAAACAACTTTAAATTAATTCAAATTATTATAAAATAAATCTCAAAGGTTAGTTCAACCATGATGTACACTTATAACATGAAATATCTTCTCATGATCTTCACTATCTAGTCTCCACTTGCGATGTTCACGCTTAAATTTGACTAGATGTAGACAAAGCCTGGTAGCAATGACTAGGTGGTTGTATTGTAAAAACTTGTTGTTAGGTTGATAATCAACAAAGTGTATTCCATGTTGGACTATTTTGTCTTGCTTCAAATATGTTCCCTGTATCACAATAGAACCTATACCACAAATTTAAATATTTGAAAATTTGATAGATATAAAGTTACCTAGATATATATAAATTCATATATGTACATGCACACATGTATCTATAATACCTATGGGGAACAAAATTTTATCACTTTCTTCAAGATCATATAACTTTATCCTCTCTACAGTACATCGCAATAAACAATAACTAACACCTTCATGATTTCTAGGATCAACAATCACTGCAAAGACATCTCCTACATAACAAGTATACATACATGTGTATAGTATATATAAGGTAGTTCATTGATAATTAAATAACAAGTTGAGATTAATTTTTATGATACTTACCCACTTTTACCAATCTAGAGATATAATTATAATCATCATAAATCAATGGAATATCATCAAAATTTTCATCATCTTGATCAAATGTATTGGTAACATCAAGTGGTACGAAAATCCATGCACCTATATATTCACCTGTACACCTCTACAAGAGTTATAGAGATGACAAATGCAACAAATAACCAAACCTTTAAAAGTACCTACATCATTTATGGCACAAGTTACAATTACAACATACACAATTCAAGTGGAGAACACTAGTATAATAGTGGATACAATAGAATATCCCTTAGAGAATTTTGGCCTAGTAGTTGACAATATGGTAGGTTACACAAGCTTGAGAGAAGAAGAGAAAAAGGATGAAGAGGAAGAAAAGAAGGAGAAAGAAGAAAGAGAAAAGAATGAGGAAGAGAAAGAAAAAGAAGAAAAGGAAGAAGAAAAACTTAAGAACTATTAGAAGATAACCATGCAAGAAATAATATTTTTGGCATAGTTGAAACATACTGAAACTTTGATTGATAAAGTTACCTTTTAGCATAAGGAAAATATTTTATTAGAAACCCCAGTCAAATCTAAGTCACCATTATAATCAATTTTGGTAAATTTTGCTAGAGATGATGATGACAATAAGATTGGATTGATATCATATTTGAATAGGTTATTTAAAAAGAACAAGAATGTGAAGTCTTCAAGAAACATTTGAGGAATTTTTTGAGAAATTGTGAAGTGTTATACCAACTAGAATTATAGAGAAATATCCTCAAATGAGAGCAAATGAATTGATTAAGGCTTTTGATAATTAGTTTACTCAATTATCAGAAGTAGCAGCTACACAAGCACAAAATAAAAATGATGCACAATTATTTGATATAGTGTACAAAAACATCAGAAATGACTTGGCATGACTTGACTCTTATATAAAAGAGTTAACAAGATGATTAACAAAAGGAAGAATATTGTATGGACAATGCACTCTATCATACAATTTCATCAAATATGTGAATGAGGAGATGAATGAGAAGCATTAAAAACTAAATAATGTTGCTAATGAGCTACAAGATCCTAACATGAAGATTGAAGCCTCAGAGACTAGAATTGCAAAGATATATGATGTTATACGTTTGAAAGAGAGAGATTATCAATATATTTTCATTGTTAAGAGAACATTTGATGTTGAAAATCATTAATGTACAAAAGTAGCTAGAGGAATTTCTTAAGGCTAAGACATCATATGAAAAATTTGTATATTCAAATTTAAATATAGTAAATGTAGCATTATATGGATTGTGCACCCTTATCAGTGTATGAGAATTAGTCAAAGAGATGTGGGAGAAAGAATTTGAGAATCTAAAAGCAAGCTTTGATAATTGTATTGCAAGAATATCAAACTCAACATGAATGAGAAGGTAACACAATTTTGGCATGTACATAAACTTTGTCACCACCTTCATCATTGATGTCAAAGGGGAAGTGAATGAGGAAAATTGTATGTACATATATGCTATGTAAAATGGGAGTATAATAATAGAGTATAGTCAAAGGTGGAGTATCCCAATGTATGTAAAGATGGTATATATAATGATCCACAATTCTGTAAATTTTGTAATGACCACATAACAGAAGTAACAAGTTTTGAAGTTTTTCTTTTTAGAATTAGCCAATTTTCCCATAGGTTGCCATCAATTTGAAATGGGGTGATTGTTGGGAATTTGGCTAGGTTACATAATATGATGTCATTTATGGAAACATATAGTGAAGATTGAGTGAGAAGATCTTGGAGGTAAAGTTTTGGGTTAAAGACTTAGAAAATTGTCTAAGTACAACATAGTTTGTCTATCAGCACAAGGACTATTTTGGTCAGTCCAGTTCATAGATTCATTTCTTCCATTTGTGCACTTACCTAGAGAAAGCACAGTAAATTTGGATGATTTAGGAATGAGTGGAAGATAGCATTGTCAATACATACAAAGCTACAATGGTTTTTCTAGTTACAAGATTGAAAAGATGAAACATAGCAGACTTAAAGAAATGAGTCTTTTGGGTTAAGGAAATTGGGTTAATCAAAATAACTACTTAAATAATATGGGATGACATACTAGATGTTGAACCTAAGAGAGAAAGAGTTAATTTTGTAATTTTGTAAGCATGTGAAGTAATGAAGGCCGAGGGGTTAAAGAAATAATGTATAAAGTAAAAGTTTTGAATGCAAAGATTAACGTGACTTTTGTGATAAAGATGCAATTGTTTTTTGATGTGAACTCTAATGTAAGATTAGAGAAATGTGAATTTGTGATCAATTTTTTTTGAAGAGCAATGGAAGGAAAAATTAGATATTGAAGATATAAACAGCAATAAGGGGTTTTTCTATTTACCTCTTGTACTAAAGAATATTATTGTATATTGCATGTTTGGGTAGTGGGCTCATCTTGCATACTTTATATAATTGCAACAAAAACTCCTAGCAGAGTTGAGGCTTCTAACAAAGCCTAGTTCCCTAACAAGGACCAAGACACTATAGAAATGTAATAGACTCCTAATAGGGTTAATATTTTTCACAAGATACTTTTGATTAGCAGACCACTTTGTGGGTACCACCCCCACTAGGGTATTCCCTTGGAAATGATTTCTCCAGTTAACAAATTATAATGTTAAATGTGTTGCATTATTTTATGGTTGTGTGTACTGTTCAATATAATTAGTTTACTTTCATATGCAAGTTATAAGTTTGTTAATGATATCCATAATTGGGCAAAAAGTTTTTGAAATACTATTTCACCCCTCACTCCTAGTATTTCCTTTTTCTAACCCTCTCTCTCTCTCACACACACACACATAAAAAAGAGAATATATATATATATATATGGAGAGAGAGAGAGAGAGAGAGAGAGAGAGAGAGAGAGCTCTAGTTTTTATTTATTGTCAAAACAGTAATAGGTTATTATACAATTATACATGCATACAAATACATGGTGATATGATTCATTTCTTACGTTCAAAATTGTATATTTTTAAATCTTTAAACTTAGTGACACCTAGGCCTCCTAAAAAATAACACCCTTCTTACTATGTTTATGGATGAGTAAAAAGGGGGATTTTTTTACATTGCTACGTTTTGACATACCATGATCTTGCACTTACCTAAATATATGCATATATCTATGTCTCTATCTCTTTCTCTCTACACATGAGAGAGAGAGTCTTTTTAATTTATTGTGGAAATAGTAATAGGTTATTACATAATTATACATGCATATAAATACACAGTGATACGATTCTTTGCTTATGTTCAAAATTATACATTTTTTAATCTTTAAAATATAAGTTAATTGGAATCTCATCAAGTAAAAGTCTTCTAAAAGTTTTCAAACAAAAATAGAAGTGCATGATTATTAATTGATACTAAGGAATATAAAATGCATAGCACAATAAATTAACCATTCACAAAAAAAAATATTGTCATCTTTACACAAATATCTACCTAAAGTGTAGTACAAAGAAATATGATTGTTGATGACAAAAATTATAATTTGATCATATGAGCATATGGCTAGGAATTTATTGGACAACAAATTTACATATTGATAGATCTATACACAATGCACTTGCACTAGTGTTAGCCTCATTATATAGTGTCTAACCAAATTAATGTATGTATGTTTGTCTATTTTTATATATGTATGATATTGAAAAGGCATGTGCAATTCTGGCTAGTAATTCAATTTGAACAAACATCTATGTATAGAAAATTAGACTATGAATGAAAAAAGGTATTATGTTTTATTAACTTTTATTAGATAGAGCCAAATAACCCAATTTCTATTCATTTGTTGCATAGGAGGTGGAATGATTGATTTCTATGCATGCTAATTAAGTCTATGGTGTGTCTGAATAATTTTTTATTTATTTAAATTGAATTGGAAACACAAATGAAGTTAGAAAAATGTACAAAAAGGGAATAAGGATACAAAGGTGTATTTGTAACTATAAGTACCTTGTAAGTTTTTATAGTATTGTCTAGTATAGAAGGTGTCTCAATATAAAAACTATTAAATGGTTAGTGTTAATGTAAAGGACTAAGTCATTGGATATTTTTGTCTAGATCTTTTCTCAAAAATTCCCTATAACTATTTCTCTCTCATATATTTTTAAGTTTGAAATATTACTAAAAGAAAATATATTAATTGTGATTGATGTAAGTTTAAATAATCTATAATAACATATAATTAATAAATAAAATTAAAAAAGTACTAAAAATTAAAGTAGAATAATTATACAATTACACTATATCATACAATAAAACTTATAAAAAATATGCAATCTTATGCCTTAGAACTGTGTTTTACATATTAGATTGTAACAAATTCATTTAATGGTCATGCCACATTATTAGTCCCTGACTATCCATAGGAAGGGAACTAATGTTTTCAGTGGTGGTCACAATTAATTTTTACAATCAAAATTTACTAGCTTCTAAAGTTTAAAATCTTTCTAGTTTTAATTCTTTTTAAATCAAAAATTCCTCATTTTTGATTGGCCACTAACTATTTTACCAAGGGTAAAATTATTTTCTTGACTCAAAAATTAGAAGAAATATGTCGCATCTTCTACAACCTTCCATGATGTAGCTCATTGTTCCTAGAAGAAATCTTGATTCTTCTTTCTCAAGAAATCACTCCATGCTTGTCCAGAATTAGAAAGGAAACCTATGCAAAAATAGTATGTGTACCACAAAAAAAAGTGCAAAAACACCATCTAGATAACTATTGGTACTCACTCTAGAAAATGGTGGTAGATTGACATGTATAATCACAATTGCTTCTTCCACAAGACAAAGACAACACTACAAAAAAATTTAGGAAAATTGTTTCTAAGACTAAATATAGAGACATGATTGAAAAAGTGAAGGACTAAGAGAACATATTCCTAGTCACCACAAAGTCAAGCAAAGACAAAGATAGAGGAGAAAGGCCTACAAGGCTAAGACCATTTTGTTACTGGTGGAGATGCAAATTGTTAATAATGGTTGCACCTATTGATCTTAGATTAGTTTTGACAAGTGAGTGTCAATACACTTAAGCCATTTACTTAGTTCATGCCAAACTAGTAATACATGCCAAGCACAACATGTAAATGTTAGACCATGCCAAGTTGTAATGAGTGCCGAGTCACTCTAGTGTTGAGCAGATAGACCATGTCAAGTGATTCAAGTATTGAGTAAACAATGGATATCGAGCAGTTCAAGTGTCAAGTCAGAAGCAAAAATACAATGTTTATCAAGCATTAGAGACTTCATATGCCAAGTGACATAGTTTGGACATATTTGTTTGTAATGGCAGAGACAACTATGTAAACCATTTTTGAGCTAACTTAAGGATAGATTTTGATCTTTTGGAGATAAGGACAAATCTATATGCGGATTCCCATTGTAATTACATCTAGAAAATTAGAAAATGGAAAGGTTTAAGCAGAAAAATGGATGAATCTTAGCTATAGATTCATACCTAACCCTAATCCACTAGAGTCTTATTAAGGAGGACAAAGCCCTAAAATCTTAACAATAAGTGAATAGTGAACAAGGAGTGAATGATCAAATTGGAAGAAAAAACAAGATAGTTTGCAGAGCATTCAAGGTGACTTAGAAGAAAGAGTGAATTGCAAGAATAGTTAGAGAAAGAAAAGGAATAGAGAAGGATACATTAGATCATTAAGGATCAATCAGAGATTGTGCAGAGGTGATCTATTATCATACAAGAAAGTGCCAACCACGGGATCTATGCTGAGACATTTTGATTGGTGATTTCAGTTAAATCTCGTAAAAAAGTAGTTCTAACAGGCTATATGAAATAATTTAATAGGGTGCTTACTTAATTGTAAGTTGAAGTCCTCTAACTAGGCACACTTATAATAGGGTGTTGAAATCCTCTAACAAGGTGGGACTTAATAGTATTTGTAAGCCTTTAAAAAGGTAGGGATTTCACAAGGTAGATCATGATTCATGGTCAAATCATTGTAACCTTAATTGGATACACTTTATTGCTATGGTAGTGAATATTTGTGGGTGTCATCCCCACCCTAGTTTTACCTTCTCACTTGGAGGGTTTCTAGGTAATCACATCTAGTGTTATTTGTGTGTTTGATTGCATGTTTAGATAATTGATGCATATGCTTTACATTTTATTTAAGTATATTAACGCATGTGATCTATGAATCATGAAAGTGTTATGGGTTCAAGTTTAAACTCTTGATTCACCCCCCCCTCTCAAAATTTTACTCTCTTCCCACTTGTAGTTCCAATAATTGGTATCAAAGCCTAGTTCTCTAAAAAAGAAGCTTTGCAACTTTGAGGAAAGATATTGAAATGGAAGTCTACAAGCTTAGAAAGACTATTGAGAACCAAGAGATTAAAATACATCTCATAATACATCGGCTAAATGAGGCAAGAGAGGAACTAAAGAAATCCTTGAAAAGAAGGAAAGACATTATTATTATAGAGAATGGCACACTATAAAAAGAAATAAACACTACCAAGCTATTTTTAGATGGTAACACCAATGAATTTGATGCAATAGTTACAGATCTACTGGAAAAGAATAGAATCCAAGTTGAGGAAATCAAAAATCTCAAGATAGAGAAAGAATCACAAGAAATACTAATATGTGAGGTGACTAAACAAAAGAAGAAAGCCATGGAAGACAAAGCCATAATTGAAGAATATAAAAGAATTTTGGCAAACAGATTGGAAGAGAAGTCAATAGAATTAATCAAGATCTCCAAAATGCAATTGGATACTCTAAGTCAAATGATGAATGTCAACTATGAACTGAATGTCAAAGACATTGAGATAACTACATTGAAGTTGTAGAATGAATAGTCGTAGAGTGAATTGAAAAGAGAAAATGAATTTTTTAAAAGTTTCAACAAGCCAAATGAAGCCATCAAATACTTTGAGAAATTATTGAGATCCCCTAAATCCAACAAAGATACATTAGGATTGGGCTACACAAGTACTAATGAAGGAGAATCATCTAAAGTTGCTGAAGAGAGGAACATCAAAGGTAAGAACTCCAAACCTACTTATCATAACTATGGTGAGAAAGGACATACTACTAATGTATGTAGGAGCAACAATACAAATCAGAATGTCAAGCTTGAGAACATGACTCATTGTCATAAGTGCAACAAGCAAGGTCATCACACACATGAATGCATAACCAAAACCATGCAAAAACAAAGATTTGAAGGATATTGTTACAACTATCAGAAGTATGGACATAGAGCCTTTGAATGTAGATCCCAATCCATATTTTCATCAAACAAGCTAGCAAAGGTAAGAAGCTATGGAAACCTTTATAATTGGGATTACAATACAAGATATAGCTGTCACTATTGTCAAGAATATAGACATATTCCTAAGAATTTTATTAGAACACACTTTAGTGGTAACTACAAAAGGTGGTTGAGTCAAACTACATGTTTTAGTTGTTTGAAGACTAGTCACATCAACAAGCATTCTCCAACTAGGTCAAAGGCACCAAGTTGTGAATTTGATAAAGGCAAAGGCAAAGAAAATGTTGAACACATCAAAGATGAGATGAACACAACATGGAAAAAGAAAGATGCTTGAATGGGTCAAGTGATCACATCTCATCAAACTCAATAAATAAGAGGTGTATGGATTGATATTCAAGTGTAATATCATACATTAGTTCCAAAAGGAGATAGTACTAAAAAGACTATATTAGCATGAACAAAGATGTAATATGTCATTGAAAATTAAAGCTAAATCTTTTAATTTTTCATTTTGTTGACAAGCATGAAATATTTTCGTGTATGCCAAGTGGAATGATAGTTGATACCAAGTTGCTAGACTAGCCAGTTGATACTGAGCCTATAGTAGTTGTGGAGTGATGGTAATATCAATGGATGATGAGTGATTCTAAAAATGGTTGATGCCAAGCTTACAATTGTACAAGCACTAAGCATTAAATGCAAGGTTTTTGAAGGATATATGATCGATTTCTTCTCATTATTCATTATTTCAAATTTGAGCAAGAGTGAGCAGAGTGAAAGGTGATTTAGAAACTTTTTTAGGGAATTTGCAGAGAATTTGATAATGATCTCACACTAGTTCTACATATTTTACAAGGTATTTATCATAAGTTGAGCTACACGAGTTTACTTTACATAAATCCTAGTTTGGTAAATGGTGTCTAGCTCGAAGAATTTAGAAAGGAAAGAGGTTTTAAATGTTCAACTTGTTAGTAATGAAGTCAAACAACCTATATTTGAGGTCATTCCAGATATAGCCTAAAAACAAGATCCTTCAAGTGCTTTATCCATGATCACGCCGAATGTTATAATGGTGCAAGATGTAAGGATATGTTTAATTGTAAAATTAGCAGCATTATGGATTTAGAAATCAGAGAAGCATGTGATAGGTTATGTGAAAATGGTTTTCTTAAGGAAGAGTATAAAATCGTTAGGAAGAAGGGTTAAACACATGCCCTAGATTTTCCTACTATATTTAAAACTGAATGGGTTAGAATTGTGTTGAGTCAAATACATCACGGATCCTTATGGCTAGAGGGTGGACCAATTAAAATTACCAAAAGAATAATTCACAAGGTTACTAGCTACCCAACCCTAGATTGGCCCAAGACTCCGAGGAGTGATTCCAAGGAAGTATATTTAGAGAAATTACTAGAGAAAAATGAAATAAAAGAGGCATGACAATAGATACTATTGCTGATCCATTGTTGAACTTTTCTATTAGGGTAATTTCTCTTAAATTCTATCAATCTAGTACATTGAATAGTGTACCCTACATAGTTGTAGATGTTGGTTGCAAAATTGTAAAGAAAGATCATACTTATGATTTGGTTGAGCTTCAACTACAACAACTAATGAAAATTTTTGGAGCAATCAGGAAGACCAGGAGTTCTCAATGAAAATTTGGTTCAATTCTTGTCTATATATTCTTTTGTGTGCAAAATGCATTTCTCTCCTTTGGCACTATAAGTTGGAAAACAAATAGGTCAATAGTAGTGCAGATTAATGAGTTTATTGAATAGATGGGAGAAAATTTTGAATCATTAATGGCAATTTATTTTGAAGACTTTAAGAAATCAATGATGGAAAGAATGAGGATACCTATTTCATTGGTTGAGAAACATTATAATGATGTATGCTTTTTGTTTGATGTTTATTAAACTTTTGTGCAGGCTGCCACACCAAGGGTCAGATGGTTAAGGCCTCTTGGGTATGAAATCAATGTTGATGAAGCTTCAGTAGCCATCACTACACTCCTAGTAGAGGATATTGATAAACGTGCAAAGATATTTGGCAACTATGAAATGGTAAAGTCAAAGATTACCATGGAGTTGAAAATTGCCTCTATACTTAAGAAGAAAGATAAGTTGGTCAAGAAGCTAAAGGAAAAATTTAGAGAAGGTGCAAATGAGGAAGAAGAGGGAGAAGATGAAGAGGATGAAGAGGAAGAACAAGCACAAGCACAAGAACCTCATGCATTGAATCAAGGCATGGGAGAAGATAAGGAAGAAGAAGAAACAAAAGGTGCCAAGTGAGAAGAAGTCAAGGAAGCACCTACTCATTCCAAGCCAAAGAAGAGAAAGGATAAGACACAACTAGTGGCTAAGGCAAAGAAAATTGTCAAACCTAGCCAAGCCAAGTTGAGTGCACCTACCACCTGAGAAAGCACACAAGCCACAACACAAAAGGTCAAGGAGAAATCCAAGCAAATAGAGCAAGGTGGCCAAGTGCAAAAAAAATAGAGAAGAAAATATGTTGCACAACCTAATTCAAATAAAGAAAGAACTAAATCCAATGATATAATTCAATTGAAAGTGGAAAGCCACAAACCACTCTCTGATATTGAAAATTTATGTGAAAATGTCAAGAATAATGCAGATTTATCTGGTTTTAGACATGTAAATTTTTATGATTTGGGCAAAGAGGAGAAAAAGCTAATGGAAGAAGCCCTTTATGGAATGATGCCAAAATTTAAGACAACTCCATTAAAAATTTTCAACTCAGTACCCAAGAAACTATATGACTTAGTTGAGCAAAAATGGCATTATTGTTTAAATTTGGGAAAACAAATAAGGGAAACCACTTTAGCCCAAGTAATGCCAAAACTAACAAAAGAGAAGATTGCTAAGGCTACTAAGAAATATGGAGTTAGGTTTACACCTAAATATAGAGCCTTCAACATTCTTCAAAATAATATTGACGATGTGGTAAAGAAATCAACCCAAATATGAAAACTTATCTATGGATTGAGCACTGTGAAACAAGGAGAAGCTGACCCTTTTGAGGGTAAAGATGATGATAAGGATGTAGATGAGAAGGATGATGATGACAAGAAAGAAGATGATAAGAAAGATAATATATTTGGGGAGGAAATTGAAAAACAAACTGATGACAAGGCAATAGCTAAACAACAAGATGAACAAAGTGTGCAAGACATACAAGTGTCGAGTGTTAGTCCCCCACATGACACAATCAAGTCTACTGAAACTATTATTTTTAAGGATGTCTCTAATCTTTCAACTTAGAACATCAATCCCTTGATTACAGAAGACTTGAAGAAGATATTGGACCAATCTACACTACAAGCCAAGTTATGTGAATTTTTGGTTAGTATAGATGAACTCCAAAGGCATAAACTGATGTCACAAGGGACAAGGTGAATCCATAAGAACCACCTTCTATCATCCCTTCAGTTACTCAAGTACAATATTTGACCCATGTAATAGTAGATACATCTACTAAGGTTGATACATTTGTTAAAGTTGATATAGTTGAGTAGAAGAAAACTATAGAAGAAGAGAAAGACACTACTACTAGATAGTAGGAAGCAGGACAGATAGATTCATCTATACCTAAAGCACAAGGACAAGGTGCTAGTCATGTCATTGTGATAGACAAGAGAAAATCTGAAGAACACAAGAAAACACCTAAGGTAAAGCAGTAGAAAGTCATCCAAGCATTGGTAACTCTACCAAAATCTAGCACTTCTCCTACAAAAGTTCTTCAAAAGCCCAGCATAGAAGCTATACCATTGCAAATCTCAGTGCCAGGCTCTAACTCTTCAAAAGTTTAAAAGGTAATTCACTATGGAGATATCACTCTTGATGAAGAGATAGTTATACCTAAGTTTGATTATGATACAATGACATTAAATTAAATAGGCATTTTACAACAAGCCTTAGAGAAGAAAAAGCATCAAGAAATGCTTAGGAGAGAATACAAGCAAAAGAAAGCACTTCAAGACATTAAAGACATCTATTTGGATGCATTTAGTGTACCAACTCCTAAAGAGACCAAGCCACTACTAGAAAAAATGTTAGATATAGTGGAAAAGATCAATAATGAAGACACTAATACTAATGCTAAACTCTTAGAATGGTCTGAGAAGAAATTCTAGAGTAAGGTAAATGAAAAGATATCTGGTGATATAGCACTCACTCAAGTTGCATTAGCAACAAAAGTTGAGGATGCAAAGAAGGTACTTGAGAATATATTCTCATTGTACGCCAAATTGTGTGACCCTACACTCTACACCCAAGAGACCAAACATCATATTCTAAGCCTAGAGAGAAATCTCAATACATCAAGTGGGTATGTGTAGGATCATGGTCAACCAAACTATGCTCTTAAGTGGCAATAATAATTAGAAAATCAGGGTTATGTCAACTTAACATGCAATTTTCTACTTGTTATTAAATTTATATCAAAAACTTGAGAGAAAAGAATCTCTAGCAAATTGAATCTAGTTTCCTAACTACTAGGACTTATCTTAAAAAAATAAGAATTGATTGGTCAAAATTTTGAATTTTAATGTAATATTACAAAAAAATTAGAACAAAAATAAGTAGACATATATCTGACCACCTTAATCAAAATCAAATGATAATATTTTTTAATAATATTCTAGATATAAGTAGTAGACTCATGCCTGGATGTAACACATATTTTTGGGTATTTTTATTCTAAATAAATAATAATTAATTAATTTTTGACTTTAGTATTTTTTGAATAAAAAAACTCTCATGTTTGACCACCTTAACTAATTCAAAACTCTACAAAACTCAATTTTTCATCTTTATCCCTTATAGTAGAAGAAACATAGAATGTGATGCATCTTTTAGATTTGAAAAATGTTGTACCATTTGAAAGTTATAGTTGTTTTTCAAGTAGTGTATTAGTCAGCACTTTATACATAACTCCATCAGTCAGCACTTTATATGTAACACCATTAGAAAATAAGTAATAGTTACTTACTAAACTCATAATTTAAAAAACCTTACATTTATGGAAAGATAAGGACATTCTTAAGAAACCCTTTTCATTTCATCAGATTTTGGTGAAAAAAAGTCATTAGCTACATGTCTGAAGTAAAAATCACATAAAAATAGGCTAAAAGCACATTTTTAGGATGTCTTTAAAGTTGAACATATAGGTTTGGTATCAAAAGATGTAGTAGACATTATAAAGATATTAATTATTTTCATTTAGTATCGGGGTGGGTGGGAAAAAAGTTGGAATAGATTTTGAAATACTTTGAGACTACAGCTTTTTCAGATCACCACTTTTTGGCACACCATGATCTTACACATACCCAAGTACAAGGTTACCTCAAAACTCTACTCAGAGTGAGAAGCATTTTCATACATTTCTTCAGTCACAAAGTCAATTAGCTGTGTTAACAACATAAGAGGCTAACATAAGAGCCAAATTGACATGTATTCAGGTGTCCCTCACCCCACACATGGGAATACTACATAAGGAACTAGGTTATGCAAGGACTCTATTGAGAAAAGATCCCAATATTTCTACCTTAGATGACCTAGTACACTTTGCTATCAAGATTGCTATCTAGATCAAGTCATTGGATGTTGCATGTGACAACTGGAATGCAACTCTTAAAATCATAATGGATGTCCATAAATCCTTTTTAGACAAACACACTATACGTGTATAGCCCATTTGGCATAAGTGTTAAAAAGGGGGAGAATAAATAACTTTGCACATTAGGTGAGAGATAAGGAAAGGAGGAGAAATATAGAAAGGGAGATAAAGAAAAGGAGCATAGAGTATGAACAAAGGGGGAACAAAGAGTGAAAGAAAGGAAGAAATAACAAAGGGAGAACCTAGTAGTAAGGCTATATCATTGGGGTGATATAACATATTCATTTTTGGAGACACAATTTTTAGAAAATCAGTAAACAGATACCTAATCAACTATGACAAAGCATATCAGATGAAAGAGTATCAGATATAATGCATTGAAGTTAGAAAGGAGCATAGATTTTGGATACAAAATAGACACATTAACTCAAGGGGAGTTATCAATTTTGAGGTATATAGGTTATTGAAAATTTTTGAAAATTTTGAAGTTTTGTATATAAACCGAGTCATGGATATTGTATGCTCAAGAAGACTAAGATTGATTATGTATATTAAGCTTTTTTTACTCTCATGTCAAAGGGGGAGATTATTGATCTTAGATTGGTTTTGACAAGTGAGTGTCAAAGCATTTAAGCCATTTACTTAGTTCATGCCAAACTAGTAATACATGTTGAGCACAACATGTAAATGTTAGACCATGTCGAGTTGCAATGAGTGTCGAGTCACTCATGTGCTAAGTCACTCTAGTGCCGAGTAGATAGACCATGCTGAGTGATTCAAGTGCTAAGTAAATAATAGATGTTGAGTAGTTTAGGTGCTAAGTTAAAAGTAGAAATACAATGTATACCAAGCATCAGAGACTTCATATGCCAAGTGACATAGTTTGGACATATTTATTTGTAATGGCACAAACAACTATGTAAACCTTTTCTAAGCTAACTTAAGGATAGATTTTGATCTTTTGAAGATAAGGACAAATCTATATGTAGAATCCCTATGTAATTACATGCAGCCCAATCAAAAAATGGGAAGGTTAAAGTGGAAAAATAGATGAATCTCAGCCATAGATTCATACCTAACCCTAAGCCATCAGAGTCTTCTTAAGGACAACAAAGCCCTAAACTCTTAACAATGAGCGGGTAGTGAACAAGCACTGAATGATCAAATTGGAAGAGAGAAACATATAATTTTAAGAGCATTCAAGTTGACTTAGAAGTAAGAGTGAATTGTAGGATCAGTTAGAGAAAGATAGAGGATAGAGAAGGATACAACATTGATACATCAAATCATTAAGGATCAATCAAAGATTGTGCAAAGGTGTTCTGTTATCAGGCAAGCAAGTGCCAACCACAAGATCTATGCTAAGACATCTTAACAAGTGATTTTAGTTAAATCTCTTAATAGAGTATTCCCATCCTTTGATAGGGTGCTTACTTAATTGTAAGTTGAAGTCCTCTAACAAGGCACACTTCTAACAGGGTGTTGAAATCCTCTAACAAGGTGGGACTCAATAGTCTTTGTAAGCGTTTAACAGGGTAGGCCTTTCACAGGGCCGAGCTGTTGGCATAAAGGTATTTTCCATTAGTGACAACACTCATTATACAGTTCAAACCGAGCGTCAAAGACACAGTTCAAACCGAGCATCGAAGACACAGTTCAAATCGAGCGTCGAAGACACAATTCAAACCAAGCGTCGTAGACATAGTTCAAACCAAGCGTCGAAGACACAGTTCAAACTAAGTAAAGTTGCACTTAGTGTTAACCGAGTAAAGATAGAAGCAGTATTAACCGAGCAAAGATAGAAGCAGTGTTAACCGAGTAAAGATAGAAGCAGTGTTAATCGAGTAAAGATGGACGTAGTGTTAACTGAGTGAAGATGTACTTAGTGTTAACCGAGTAAAGATGGACTCAGTATTGACTGAGTGAAGAAGGACTCAGTATTAACCGAGCTCAGTCGGTTAACAAAGAAATTAGCTTTTACCGAGTGACACTATATCTACCGAGTCACCAGTGGTTACCGAGTTCCAAGCAACATTGTATGACTAGTATGAACCGAGCCCCTACCTCTACCGAGTGCATGATGATGCCGTGTAATGTAGTGGATGCCATGTATCAGAAGGTCATCAAGTCTGTCTGAAGAACTTGAGTTTATTTTACTATTTGGCCAACTCAGTTATATTTTGTTTACTTGTGTTCAGCCGACCTTGCATCTATAATTACTAAAATGGTATATATATGTTATAATTTTTGTGATACATGAGTGATGTATGAATATGTACATATTATGATACAAGAGATAGATGCGAATTCAACAGCAGAGCAGTATATTAGCAAGGTTCACAAGGTGCAGTACATATTTCATCAATCACAAGAGGTGATTATTGCAAAGGATCTAATCAAGGTATATGTAGATCTGATTGATTCATCCTAACAGGTGATTCATCTAAAAATCCTCTAACAAGGTAGACTTATCAGTCTTTGTATAAATCTCCTAACAGAGTGCATACTTGTAAAGTGTGTTTTAAATCCTTTAACAAGGTGGATCTAGCAATCCTCTTTGCTCCTAACAGGGAAAATCACCAGAAGTGATCATTGTATGCCTTAACCGACTAACTTCCTACTGCAGAAAAGAAGCTTTGTGGGTTTCATCCCCACCCCAGTTTTACTTTCTATTTTGGAAGGTTTCTGGGTCAACCAAAATCTCTGTGCATATGTGTTATGAATATTTATTTATCTCTTGCATGCATCTGATTAGGTAAATGAATGATTTTCAGTTTATGCTGAATTAACTTAAAAGTTGTATTGTTATTGATTCACCCCTCCCCTCTCAGTAACTTGTTATATCTTGAATATTTCCAACAATTGGTATCAGAGCTATTTGGTTCTCAGGAAAAAGCTTGACAACTTGAGAAAAGATCAAAGTCAATGGAGATATTCAAACTATAGAAAGTTATAGAAAATGAAAAGTTAGATCTAGAAATGGCCATGGTTCAACTCAAAGAAGCAAAGGAACATCTTTCTCAATCCCTAAAAAGAAGAAAGGAACTTGCAAGACAAATGAATGACCATCTTTATGTTCAAGAAAGGATTGAAGATTTGTTACCATCAAGTAATTCAGAAGAAGCTGACAAAGCAATCAAAGAACTTCTAGAAAAGAATGGATCTCTGCAAGAAGAGGTTAGAAAGCTTAAAAGAGAGCAAGAAATACAGTCAATCAGGCTATGTGAAGTTTTGGAACAAAGAAACAAAGCACAAGAAGAATTGGAAGATAGAATTCATGAAATTCATAATCAATCCCATCAGCATGAAGATCTTATAGACCAAATCTCTAATGCAAATGAAGAAATTAGGATTCTCAGAGCACAAAATGAAAGAATAAAAAATGATTTAAACACTGAAAAGCAAATCAATGAAAGTCTACAGAGTGACTTAAGAACTGAGAGACAAATCAATGAAATCTTGGAAAATGACCTAATCTTTGAAAGGCAAGTCAATGAAAGAATGATGAAATCTCAAACAGATATAAATCAATTAAATCAACAAAATGAGGAAAACCTTCAGAGACAAAAGGGCAAAGCTGGTCTTGGATACAAGGAAGAAGGTGAATCCTCCAAACAAGGTGAACAAAGGAATAAAAGACCCACTTGTAATCACTGTGGCAGGTTAGGACATATATCAAACAAATGCTGGAGCAACGGGAAAGCAAAATTCAGTGGCAAATGCTTCAATTGCAATCAGCATGGTCATAAGGCAAATGAGTGTAAAGAAAAACCAAAATTTGAGGGCAACTGTCACAAATGAAAAAAGCATGGTCACAAAGCATTCCAATGCAAAACCAAATCATTCAATCCAGCTAAACAGATTGTCAAATCCATATTTGGATGAGACTACAACACCTGGTGCAGATGTCACTATTGTGGAGAATATGGACATTCTGACATAAATTGTGCTAGACATCACCTAAGGAAAAAGGACACTACAGTAAGATGCTATACATGTACAAAACTTGGTCATATAACTAAAAATTGCATGAATATCAAAAGAATTGAAGATGAGAAGAAAATCAAAGTAGACAACATTCGGAAGAAAATGAAGCAACAGTGGATTCCAAAATCTACCGAGCAAAATAAATCAAGTAATGGAAATGTCACTCAAGATATGGGTGATTCCACCATTTCCAATTAATATTCATAAAAGAAAGATTGGAACTGCAACCTCCAAGATTTATCCTAAGTAGCTCCAAAGGATGAAGGATGATCAAATCAGTATTTCAGATACATGTTGACTTTAGGACGGTTCAAGACTTTACCAAGTTCAGTCGGGTGTAACAAAGCTTCATTAACCGAGTAGCAGCTATCGAGTTAGGTTGGTAAGAGACTTTACTGAGTTCGGTCGGGCACAACAAAGTTTCATTGACTGAGTTGTGTCAATCAAGCAAGGTCGGTTTGTGACCTAACCGAGTTAGGTCGGTACTTCAATGTTTTCATTTGATCGCCGAGTTGATAATATCTACCGAGCTAGTGGATGACAACCTGTCATTTCATCTACCATCATACCAAAACATTTATGGCAAATTTTTTGTCAAAAGGGGCAAAATTTGATCTCATTTTTCAACTGCGAACAAAGGGCTAAGTTATCTTCTGCGATTCAAAAGTGAGCTTAAAGCATTTTCGAAGCGAATTTTTTTTCAAAAGGGCAAAGAATCTGTTTAGAATTTTTCTACACCTACCAAGTAGCAATGGAATCCAGAAGTGGCAGCTCCAAGACAAAGAAAGGTTCAAAAATGCTGGTTAGAAGAGAGGAATGGAAGACCCCGAACTTCAAATTGGCACAAGCAATTGCAGAAGCATTGGACCGCAACAGTGCTCAGTCACAAATCCCTCCAAAGGTACTTCTTATTAATGACATTCGCTCTCATTTCAAGTGTTCCATTCAATAACTTTGAAACCTAGAAATTGACAATGCCCTAGGTGAAATGAGCATAGATGGAACCTTGAAACCCAAACATAAACATCTTGAAACAAAAGGGTTAACCCATATTTTGCATTTGCCAAGGAAATTTCAAGTAAAATAGGTTAGGTATGTACTCAGTCGGGTTCACAATGGCCAATTGTGGTTAGAGCAACTAGTACCTATCACTAAGAGAATGATTAGCAAAATTACTGGACTCGCCATGTTGAACAAAGACAAGACTACCCAAACCCTAGGTCGAGAAGAATTGCAGAGACTAACCCAAGCAGAATGGGATGGCAGAGGACTTAAGCTTAGTACAGTAACTGACGTTGAATTAAGATTTGGCATTCACATCATTGCTCATAAAATCTACAGTTCAAGCCATCCAAATAGTGTATCCTATGAAGCTGTGGATTTGGCATACAAAATAGTAAAGAAGAACGTAGAGTTTGATTTATCAGAATTGCTTTTGTCCCAATTCAATAAAAATATGGAAAGCATAAGGACTTCCAAGAACAAATCCTATAAATTTGGTTCACTTTTAATTTTTTTTTTTCTATGTTCTAAAGTCCTTTCCATCTAAAGGAACAACAGTATGGAAAAAGGATATCCCAACTCTTTATCAAATTAATGAATTCATCGCTGAATTAGGTGAAAATTTTGACAGTGTTTTGGATAGTTATTTTGAAGAATTTAAGGAAAGAATGAACAATAGGTTCCGAATTCCTTCAAGAATTGTTGAAGAGTACAAGGAAGATGTATGTTTCATGGTAGACTATGACAAGGTATACATACAGGCAGTCAAGCCTCGAGTAGCATGGGTGAAACCTCTTCCCTATGAGGTAAATATTGATGAAACCAGGGACATCATAGAAGCACTGGTAAATAAACCTGTAGACCCAAGGCAACCTATTTTTGGAACATATGATGAAGCTAAGGCTAGAATTGAGCTTCAAATTAAGATCTCTCAGGCCATTAGCAAAGGAAAGAGGAACATAGCCAAACTGAAAATAGATGTTGGCCCTCTCATGATAATAGAAGGGAGAGGAGAAGATGACGAAGAGGAGGAAATCGAGTCTGAAAAAGAAGGAGAGCCTCAAAAAAAGAAAGGTAAGGTGACTATCACCAAACCTACAAAGCAAACCACTATGGTGTTCTCCAGGAGAACAAGACAGGGAAAGAAGGAACTTGTACTTGTTAAGCATCCACTCACGCTTGAGGCAAGACTAAAGCAATTAGATGCAGGAGCTAGCTTCACAAACTTCAAATCATTAAAGTTTGAAACTAGAATAGAATAGGAGAAAATGCAGATTGAGGAACTAGTACTGAACAAAATGGGTAAATGGAAATACTCCCTGGACCAGATAGCCTCTCAGATCTCCAAAGAGCTATTGGAAAGGTTGCAACCAAGATGGGAAGCTGCAACCAAGACTGTCAAAGACATTTATGAGCAGACCCTGAGGAATCTCCTGCCGAGTCTCACTAATGCTAAAGTAAAGAAATCATTGAAAGACCACGAAGGTAACATGATGATTAGATTCCACACTTGTTTGATACTTGTCAAAGACATTGAACATGTAGTAAATGACACAACAAACATGTGAAAAAATATCTATCATCTACACAAACCCAGTGATGATACTATTGAAATCAAGGACAATGACAACAGTGATGATAATAATGATGATGATGATGGTGATGACATTGAAGACATTCTAGAAGACCTGCAATCATTAATGTTAGAAGTTGAGGAAGAAGCTGAAAGAGAAATAAAGGAAGAAGCAGAACAAGCTAAGGAGGAAGAAGATCCACTAATAATTGCAGTCGAAGTCATTGCATCTCTTCCTCACTTTCCACCTAAAATAGGTACATCAACTGTGGAGATAGCTTCTACTGGTGAGATTGTGAGATCAATAGCCTCATCAATTGATCAATCTTCACCTATCTCCTCTCAGCTTTGGGTACCATCTATGCAAGTGTCTACCACTTCATTAACCGAGCTGCAACCACCTTCTTTGACTGAGTTATCCTCAGTCACAGCAGTAAGTTTTTCAAGTATATCAACTTCTACTATAGAGTGTATAGTAAGTGTACCTACAGGTACTACAATTTTGACTTCTCCTGCCCCAATTTTGGCAATTATTAGTTCTCCCACTCAATCCTATACAGCAATTTTGGAAGCAACACCAATTTTTGATACTATTAGCACTTCTCTCAGTCTTCCTCTAGTTAGTCCTATTCCAGTTTTGTCAGCTAGTCCAGCATCATCAACTATTGTTTCAATTTCAAAGGGAAAAGGTGCAGTCACTGCAGAAAAACCAAAGAGATACATGTTTTCCAGTAAGGCAGTGGATGAAGAAATAGATCTGGATAAGGACATTGTCATTCCTAAGATAGATCTAGACACTGCATCAGTTGATGAAATGAGAATGCTTAGTTAGCTATTAGATCAGAAAGCTAGGCAAAAATAGCTGAGGCATGAGAGAGACCAGGAATATAGCATTATTGAGAATGCTAAGAATATCATAACAGATGCTATAGGTGTTGAAGTAGATTCTACTCAACACATTTTGATTCAGTTAGAAGAGGCTATATATAAATTTAATGAGGATAGCTCTGGCCAAGAGAAATTGATTGAAAAGGCAGAGAAGAAATTTGACAATAAGGTGCTTGAGCACATTGCTCAGCATATTGCAGTAAAACAGGTAGAATTGTCTACAATTTTGAGTAATTTTGAACATTCTTTTAATAATGTAACTTCACTTTTTGGTAAACTCTGCGATGTTACTGATTTTACTAAGGAAATAAGAGAAAAGTTGAATAAAATTGATGCGGATATGAAGGTTAGTGCCCAAATGTTGCAATCTGACCACAGTGCAAGTTCATCCCATCATCTGAGAATAAGGTTTTTGTCAGAGAAACAGGCAGAATTGCTGAGAGAGGAAGCAAGGATCAGGTCTACTCTAATTGACATCCAGAATATGATCCTTCCTATCATGGACACAATGCAGAAGCATATTGCTCATTCTAAAACATTGATCCATGACAACAACTTCTCTATTGCAGAACACATGATTGAACTCTCTGCAAAAGTTCAAATTGCACTCTCCACCAGCAAAATTTTGCAAGAAAATTGGGATAAGACTTTGGCTCTTATTCTCAAGGTACATTCAAAATTTATCTCTCATTTTGGAATCTCTGTGTAAATATATACTATTTGGCATTATTGTCAAAAAGGGGGAGATAGACTTCAAGAGCTAACTGTGAAAAAGATATATGTATTGACTTATAAATACTGTACATATTGTATGGGGGAGATATATGTAAATAAAAGGATATGTGTTGCAAGATTTGCAAAAAGATCAATTTTGAACTATATGTCATTTTTATTTTGCACATAAACTTTGATTCATAATTGTTTTTGTCACTAATGCCAAAGGGGGAGATTGTTGGCATAAAGGTATTTTCCATTAGTGACAACACTCATTATACAATTCAAACCGAGTGTCGAAGACACAGTTCAAACTTAGCGTCGAAGACACAGTTCAAATCGAGCGTCAAAGACATAGTTCAAACCGAGCGTCATAGACACAGTTCAAATCGAGCGTCGAAGACACAGTTCAAACCGAGTAAAGTTGCACTTAGTGTTAACTGAGTAAAGATAGAAGCAGTGTTAACCGAGTAAAGATAGAAGCAGTGTTAACCGAGTAAAGATAGAAGCAGTGTTAACCGAGTAAAGACGAATGCAGTGTTAACTGAGTGAAGATGTACTTAGTGTTAACCGAGTAAAGATGGACTCAGTATTGACCGAGTGAAGAAGGACTCAGTATTAACTGAGCTCAATTGGTTAACAAAGAAATTAGCTTTTACTGAGCAACACTATATCTACTGAGTCACCAATGGTTACTGAGTTCCAAGCAACGTTGTATGACTAGTATGAACCGAGCCCCTACCTCTACCGAGTGCATGACGATGCCGTGTAATGTAGTGGATGCCGTGTATCATAAGGTCATCAAGTCTGTCTGAAGAACTCGAGTTTATTTTACTATTTGGCCGACTCAGTTATATTTTTTTTTCTTGTGTTTAGTCGACCTTGCATCTATAATTACTGAAATGGTATATATATGTTGTAATTGTTGTGATACATGAGTGATGTATGAATATGTACATATTATGATACAAGAGACAGATGCGAATTCAGCAGTAGAGTAGTATATTAGCAAGGTTCACAAGGTGCAATAAAGATTTCATCAATCACAAGAGGTGATTATTGCAAAGGATCTAATCAAGGTATATGTAGATCTGATTGATTCATCCTAACAGGTGAGTCATCTAAAAATCCTCTAACAAGGTAGACTTAACAGTCTTTGTATAAATCTCCTAACAGAGTGCATACTTGTAAAGTGTGTTTTAAATCCTTTAACAAGGTGGATCTAGCAATCCTCTTTGCTCCTAACAGGGTAGATCACCAGAAGTGATCATTGTATGCCTTAACTAGCTAACTTCCTACTGTAGAAAAGAAGCTTTGTGGGTTTCATCCCCACCCCAGTTTTACTTTCTATTTTGGAAGGTTTCTGGGTCACCAAAATCTCTGTGCATATGTGTTATGAATATTTATTTATCTCTTGCATGCATCAGATTAGGTAAATGAATGATTTTTAGTTTATGCTGAATTAACATAAAAGTTGTATTGTTACTGATTCACCCCTCCCCTCTCAGTAACTTGTTATATCTTGAATATTTCCAACACGAGCATGATTCATGGTCAAATCATTGTAACCTTAATTGGATACACTTTATTGCTGTAGTAGTGAAGATTTTTGCATGCCATTCCCACCCCAATTTTATCTTCTCACTTGGAGGGTTTCTGGGTAATCATATCTGGTGTTATGTGTGTGTTTGATTACATGTTTACATGACTGATGCATATGCATTAGATGTTATTTCAATATATTAATACATGTGATGTATGAATTGTGAAAGTATTATGGTTTCAAGTTTAAACTCTTGATTCACCCCCCCATCCCCCCCTGTTAAAAGTTTATTCTCTTCCCACTTCTAATCCCAACAACAACTACTACATGAAAAATTTGTATATTTAGATTTGTTAAATATTATTTATGGTCTTTTGAAACATTATACCAAGTCGAATAACCTAAAGCTTTTCATTTAGCAATAGCCTATTTAGAGTCATGTGCTCCATAATTTTGCAATTTTCACAAAAAAAGGGGGAAGCCCAAATCCTTCAATGTGATTCTAGTATAATGATGAAGAATTTAGCATCTCTAAAGCCTCCACATCATTTTTGCTAGACAACTCAACATCGTTCCCCATTTCACTTTCAAAACCAATAACATTCTATCTTCCTTTTGACTTCTTGAATGACAGTTGACACTTCCTTTCTAGGAAATGGCTATCTGTAGAAGGATCTATATATTCCATTGTTTGTGAGAACATAGTGGTAACATTCAAACTTCTAGCTTGTATAATTTTGGTAATCGAACCTGCTAAGGAAAACTCATTCTCATATGCCCAATTCTTGGCATCATATGCCTCATTTACATCAAGTTCATTATCATTTGCTACCAATTTTCCATTCCTTACTTCCTATTTGAAAATTTTTTCCCCCTCAATTGGGGAGGAAAACTTCATAGTAGACACATTCTATGAACATTCTTTGTTCTTCAAAGAAATCACCTCTACCTTTTGCATAGGGACAATAAGTCTAAAACCAATCCCATGAGGCCATCTCTTCTTGTTGAGAGTATATGTCATAGTTGCATCGATACTAGGGAAAGGAATAAGCCTACCACCCTCTTCTTCTTCAAATGAATCTTCCTCTCCTTATGTGAATCGTCCTCACTTTTCCATCCATCCCACTAGCATACATGATGTTTCTTTACAACTTTTAGATACACAACATCTCTTAAATTGTTGAGGAATTCATTGAAGACAGAATCAATCTCATATTCTTCAATCTCTACTCTAGCCTTACCTCGGCTTTGATACCAATTGTAAATACTAAACTGAACAAAGAAACATAACAAAGAAGATGAATACATGAACACAAGATTTATCAATGCACATAAAGCTTGCCACATCCACCCTCTAGTAGGAAACTACTATTAATGAATAAATGATACATTACATGGGCTACACATAGCCATTATATAGAGCTCTATGAATACGAACAGGAGAGGGAGTGTGAATAGTCATGTGACCATTTGAATTCATAATCCAACAATAATTATGTTTTCTTTACTGGATATACTTCATGACATATAGTGTATGATTGAGATTAAAGTATTGATTGATAAAATAGAAAAATATATAATTAAGAGAAAAATTCATCATTTTACATGGCTAACCCTTTATGTATACATCAATAGAAAAACCCTAATGAAGGATAATAGATATGTTATTATAAGAAATTTGACAACAAACAATATATATATTTTTAGAAGGTTCTATTTTTATTTGTTTAATTAAATTTTGTAGAATTGTTATGTTACATGTTTCTAAATTTTAAATAAATCATTCTATATAAAAAAATTGGTATGCACAAAATTTGAGATTTAAAATAGATAGTAAATGGTAGTAGAATGCAAAAATAAAGCTTTAATTTATATATATATATATATATATATATATATATATATATATATATATATATATATATATATATATATATATATATATATATATTAGTAAATATTTATACAACTTCAAATTTAAAATCTAATTTAACATTTAAAATAGATAGTAAATGTTAGAAGAATTTAAGAAGAAAGCTTATAACTTGTAAATGTTATTATATATTTCTACATCTTAAAATTTAATATCTAATTTACATATGTAAAAATGGAAAAATTAGATCAAGGATATATTTTAATATTCAGTTAAATTATTTGCTAATATATATTTGAATAAATAACTATATATTATACTATTGAATATTTTTTCCAAAAATATAGTAGCAATTTAAAAATAAATTAATAAAATAAATAACAAAATTAAATTAAAAAATAAAATGAAACTCAAGAATCATAGTAGCATGTGCATAATGATATAAGTGGACATTAGAGATAATGAATTTACCAACATCCAATAAAAATAAAGCTAGAGGCAGCTCTCACCAATATTAAAGAACAATACACAAATACAATGTAACAAGTGTTGATTTGAATAAATAAATAAATAATAAGTCTAACATTTAAGTGCAAGAAAATTATTAACTAAATTGATAAAAAGGTGTAAGGGGGATATGATTATTAATTCAATCCAATAAAACATTGAAAATATCAATATGCACTCTTCAAAAGAAAGGTATGATCATTTAGTTTAGAGGCTATAGAAAAAATTGGAATAATACGCAATGGTATTTTAGATTATTGTTTCTAAATATTCATCCACATTTGTGAAAGAAAATTCTCTATCTTATAAAGTTTTGGATGTTTCTTATCCTTAATCACCAAATCTTCAAAACTCTTCATATCTTTGACCCATTGAATATTGGAATTGATTTTAATTTTTTTATTTTATAAATATATTTTATTTTATAAATATATTTTATTTTATAAATATATTTTATTTTATAAATTTTGGTGATATTCTGTAAAAAAAAATTGTACTTTTATTATTTATATTGATGGTATTAACTTTGTAGAATTCATATAAATTACTTTTTAAATTACATTTGTATAATTTTTCTTCATGATGAGTGACTAGTTTTGATCTATATCTAAAAATTTTTGTATGTTCATCCAAAATCATATAAACAAAGGATGATTTTCCTCCATGCACTTGCAATGTGTTGGAATATGCAAGACCACCTTTCAATAATTTGATATGGTTTTTAAGAACATTGATAGAGACAATATAAAAAATAATAAAATTTGACAATTATTTATATAGATTTATAGAAAAAGGTATTTGAACTTTTTTTTACTTGCATATTCAAGCTTTTATCAATCCATCTTTATAAATGTTAGCTTTTCTACTTTTTTACGAAAGGCATGGACTCTAGCTCCACTATTGTTTGAAAAACAAGAAACAAAAACATGTGTACTTCCACTTGCATATATATGACACATCAAATTGCTTAAGTCATCAGTAACACTAGTAATTTCAAGGGTTAATGATGCTTACAAAGTTTTGGTGGCCATACTTGAACATAAAACTTTTTTCAAATTCTAAGCCAACTTCGTACACAGGTAACTACTTTCACCCAATTTTGGGTTATACAACAATCAATAGCTAAAATCAGCTCATCATAAAAATTGAAGACTCTCTTTCTCACCTTCTTATTGAAAGTCAATATTCTGATCATAACAAAGAACCCCAAACCAAAACTCAATCCAAGTCCAACTACGCATCCTACCATTTCATCATTTGCATTCTTTGTTCACCATTTTTCTCTATATTTGTGTAGTTTCCATAGTTGGAAGAGTTGTTGCAAACTATTGTATGTAAGGAAACAAAGGTGCATGGAATAACTTTCTACACTAATCTTTGAGAGGATGATTATGCAAATTCAACTAACTATTGTAGAGATCTCGAGAAATGCATAATAACTTAATCAAAATAATAATGAACTCATAACACAATGATTACCATGGGGAAACCCTTCTAGGAGAAAAACCCGCACAATGTATTCTCATATCAAGAAGATTACAATACACTTGTAATGCAAGTTCTTACAGGAGCACATCACCACAACTTGAACTCAAACTTGGAATTAGAGAGATACTCCTTCTAGCAATAGTCTTGCAAACTGAACTCGATAATTCAAACACCTCCCCAAGCCCTCCTTTTATAGTGATTTACAACTTGGAAACCATTTGTGGTCTTAAAAAACCATGGGCAAAACAACCATGTCACATGTTACCCACTTGTAATTTGTAACTCCAAGACTAGCATTTTTGTCCATAATTTTGTCCTCTAGTTTAGACCCACATAAAAGTCATATAATGAGTTGTTTACACTCCAAAAACAACAATTCTACATTGTTCTAGAGACTATCTACACATTTTTAACAACTCATACACCATTTCCAACTCATGAACATGTGAAAAACTACCACAAACAAATTCTAAAATTTTGTAAACTTTTTTTAGAGTTTTTTGGAAAAAACTTGCAAGGTTGAGACACAATTCTCAACATTCTCCCACTTGTCAAACACCTTGCAAGAGTCAAGGGATCCACAATTTCATGGACTTAATTGCTAGGGTCGAGAGGCTCATAGAATCCGAACACCATCTAAACTTCTCTATGCTCACAAGCTTAGTTAATGCATCAGCAACATTCACCAAAGTCTCTACCTTTTCTAGCTTCACCTTTCCATTCTCAACCATATCTCTCACAAAATGATATTGTACATCAATGTGCTTGGTCCTGGCATGAAATTTTGGGTTCTTCTATAGGTAGATTGCACTCTCACTATCACTATAAATTGTCACTGTACCCTATCTGAACTCTATATCAGAACATGGTCTCTTAAGCAGATGACTTCCTTGCAGGCATGAGTAGATACCATATACTCTACCTCTGTAGTGGACAAAGTGATCACAACTTGTTGCTTGCTCATCCAACTGATTGCACCACCAAATAATGTAAACACATATGTATTGGTAGATCTTCTACTATCAACATCACCAGCCTAGTCTAAATCCACATAGCCTCGATTATCTAGGGAATTATCATTTTTCATTTCATGGAAACATATAGAGTACTCTAAGGTACCTAGAAAGCATCTAAAAACTCTTTTTATTGCATCCCAATGTGCTCTTCCTAGATTAGACATATAATGGGAAAGTACTCCCACTACCTAGGCAATGTCTAGTCTTGTATAGAACATAGAATACATCAAACTTCCAACAACACTCTGATATGGTACTCGACTCATCTCTTCCATCTCTAATGGGGATGAAGGACACTGTGAGCTAGAAAGCTTTGTTCCCATAGTAATAGGAACACTCAATGGTCTGGAATCTTGCATATTGAATCTTTTCATAATATTACGAACATACTTACTCTAGCCTAGCCAAAGCTTTCTATTTTTTCTACCTTTTATAATCTCTATTCCAAGAATGTACCTTGCTGCACCAAGATCTTTCATTTCAAACTTTGTTGAGAGGTAAGATTTTAATTCTACAATAAAACCTTTTCCTTTGCCAATAAACAACATGTCATCAACATATAAGGAAATAACCAAGAAATAATCACCATCAAACTTGTAGTATATATAGTGATTAGATTTGGATCACACAAATCCAAAACTCAATACATATGTATCAAAATTCTAGTACCACATCCTAGGACTTTTCTTTAGACCATACAAGGATTTCTTCAATTTAAAAACCAAATGAATTTTACCTTTCACTACAAAGTGCTCTGGCTATGTCATATAATGTTCTTCCTCCAAATCTCCAAGAAGGAAAGTTGTCTTCACATCCATCTACTCAACTTCTAGATCATAAGCTGCTACAACAGAAAGTAAAAATTGAATGCATGTCATTTTTGTTATAGGAGAAAAAATTTCACCATAATTAGTTCCTACAACCTAGGAATAACCTTTTGCAACCAAACATGCCTCATACTTCTCAATGCTTCCATCTGAACCCATTTACAACCAACAAGCTTCTGTCCTTCAGGAAATCATACAAGGTCCCATGTGTCATTCCTCTTAAGAGCTTCCATCTCTTCGTCCATGGATATCTTCTAGGACTTTGAATCATTCATACCAAGAGCCTCTTCTATAGATATTGGTTCATCAATATTACCATTCAAAGAAAATATACACCTCCAATCATTAGGAGAATATCCATACCTTTCTGGTTCTTTCCTCTATCTACTAGACCTTGGAACAAGATCTAGTTCTAGTTTAGCTTCAAGTTCATGATTAGGTTCTCCCTCTTCCTTTGATGATTTAGAATTCATAGAGCTCTCTTTAACAACTTTTTTTTCTAAGAGCCTTGATTCAACTTTCTTAGGTGTAGCAGGAAGTTGAATCACATCTTTCCTTTCTTCTATCCATTCTGGCTACATTGTAATAGAAGAAGGCTCAGTTTCTCTAAAAATAACACTTTTGGTGTAAAATACCTTTTGTGCAATAGGATCCCAAAGCTTGAATTCTTTCACACCATAACCATATCTGATGAAGATACATTTGATAGCTTTTTTGTCCAATTTTATCCTCTTCTCCTTTGGCACATGAGCATATGCCTCACAACCAAAAACTCTTAGATGCCTAATTGAAATCTTATGGCCTGACCATGCTTCCACTGGTGTCTTATCGAAAAGAGCTATGTAGGAGACATGTTTATTAGGTAGTAGGCAGTGGCTATAGTTTAAAAAAAAAAAAAATTGTTCCAATCTAGCTCCACTTAGCATACTCCTAGCCTTCTCCATCAAGGTCCTATTCATTCTTTCTGCAACTCCATTCTGCTATGGAGAATACAGAGTTGTCTTCCCTCTTTTAATACCAAAATCTTTGTAAAATGTGTCAAAATAATTGGAGCAATATTTACCACTATTATTAGTTCTCAAACTCTTTATCTTCTTTCCAATCTGCAACTCAACCATTGCTTTAAATTTTTTGAAACAACTGAAAACTTCAGCTTTACTACTAAGAAAATAAACCCATGTTCTTCTACTAAAATCATCAATGAAAGAAACATAATAAACTAATCTACCAATAGAAGGAACATCAACTAGACCAAATACATCTGAATGTATTAGATCCAAAATACATGAGGACTTATGAGAACTTGAGTAAAACTAAACATGATTTTGTTTACCATAGATACAATTCTCACAAAAATCAAAATCAAGATTGCAGTCATTCAACCCATCAACAAGGTTTCTATTCTTTAAGGTTTTTAGACCTTTCTTGTCTATGTGGTTGAGTCGCTGGTGCCATAACATAGTCTTCTCTATAGGTGACTTTGATTTAGTAGATAGATCACCCTTGGGTACCCAAAAACCATGACCATCTATTGAAAGAGAAACCCTCTCGTCCAACAAAGTAGTCCTCTTCACAATCTTATCAAAAGTACTACTAGACTCAATTGTGTATGCATCAAACACCTCTCACCATTTTCATACCTACTTCAAAAAACTATACATGCACACCCACAATCATTAGTTTCCTAACAAATAACAAATTCCTTGCTAGTCCCAGGATATGCAAGACACCCTCAAATCTTCTAATTCTACCATCAAAAATTTTCACATGAATACTGCCATGGCTAATAATATCAAGAACTAAGTTATCACCCAAATACACCTTAACACCATCAAACTTTTCATATTTACTAGAAACCAATTTCTACTATGAGTCATGTGAAAACATGCACCTGAGTCTATCAACCATGCATTGTCACTTGTATGAGCAGCCAAGGTTGTGATGAAAGCATCTCCATCTTCCTTCTTAGACTCATAATGATAATGTTTCTTCTTCTTATTTTTCTTTTCTTCTTTGCAGTCCTTTCAAAAGTGTCCAGGTTTGCCACAATTCCAACAGATCACCTTGGACTTACCATGAGATTTTGATCTCCCCTTATTCTTGGACTTAGAACAGCCATGATGCTTCTTATTTTTTCCTCTTTCATTTGGACTTCCTTGAACACTCAAAGGCTCTTTGGCATTCAGAGAGACCTTCCTTCTCGTCTCTTCAAAAAGTAAAGAACCAATCATGACCTCCATCTTCAAGATGACTGAAGTGCTCCCTATGACCATGACAAGGCTATCCCATGAGTTTGGAAATGAACATAGCAATATTTGGCACCTTTCTTCTTCATCCATCCACAACCCAACTGAGGCCAACTAAGTCACCAACATATTAAAAATTTCAAGATGCTAAAAAATATGTCCACCTTCTTCCATTCTCTAGGAATACAACTTCTTTCTCAAGAAAATCTTGTCCACAAGTGATTTTTCTTGATAGATCTCACTTAGCTTCTTCATGATAGGTTATTTGTGTACATTAATCAACATAGATTTTGGAAGATATAATCTGATGAGACTTTTAGTTTTTCTATCTCTCACGTCACATTCTATGGTTGAAGCTGGATCTATGGGTCTCAGCTTCTTTTCAACCGATTGCATCCCATAGATCCTGATCAATTAATATATCTTCCATCTTCAGCTTCCACATTTCAAATTGTGTGTAAGAAAAATTCTCTACATCAATCCTCCTTGATGTACTTTCCATCTTTGCAATCCTGCAACACATAAATAAAAACCTTTGCACAAGCTCCCACTCAAACCTTGATTAGCTCAAAAAACCTTGTACCCAAAAAATAGAACCAAAATTGGCCAGGCTTTGATACCACTTGTAATGAAGCAAAGGTGTGCAAAATCACTTCCTACACTAATCTTTGAGATGATCATAATGAAAATTCAACTAACTATTGTAGAGATCTTAAGAAATGCATAACAACTTAATCAAAATAACAATAAACTCATAATACAATGATTACCGTGTGGAAACCCTTTCAGGAGAAAAACCCCACCCTCCAAAACCTGCATAATGTATTCTCAAATCAAGAAGATTACAATACACTTACAATGCAAGTTCTTACAGGAGTGCATCACCACAACTCAAACTTGGACACAGACTTAGAGAGATAATCCTTCTAGCATTGGTCTTGCAAACTGAACTCGATAACTCAAACACCTCACCAAGCCCTCTTTTCATAGTGATTTACAACTTGGAAACCATTTGTGGTCTTACAAAACCATGGGCACAAACCATGGGCAAAAAAACCATGCCACGTGTTACCCACTTATAATTTGTAACTCCAAGAATAGCATTTTCGTCCATAATTTTTTCCTCTAGTTTAGACCCCCATAAAAGTCTTATAATGAGTTGTTTACACTCTAAAAATAGCCCTTCTACATTGTTCTAGAGACTAGACACATTTTTAACAACTCATACACCTTTTCCAACTCATAAACATATGGAAAACTACAACAAACAAATTCTAGAGTTTTCTTTAAAAAATTTAGAGTTTTCTAGAAAAAGCTTGCAAGGTTGAGACACAATTCTCAACATTATATTGCTAAATGGAATCCCACTTAGCTTAGGATTGCCAAAATAGGACAACTCCCCAAATGTTAGGAACTGCCCTCCAAGAAGTACTTTTCCTTCTAACATGTTGTAAGATAGATTCAATAACTACATATAACTTAGCAACTAAAGTTCTAATGGAATTTTTCCATTCAACTTGTTTTGGCGAGAGGTCTAGAGACTCTAGCTGCTCCATGCCTCCCAATGCTTTTAGGATTCAGCCACTGAGATGATTTCTTTTAAATTTAAGGGTTTTCAAGCCTCAAAGAGATCCCATTTCTTCCAATTTTACTTGGCCTATACCATGGAAAAGTCCTTTCTTACGTGCTTAATTCCTATGCTCTTTTCTTTTCTTTTCTTTCCATGATGTTGTTTCTTAGGTTTTTGTTTGGACCAACAATTCTTGGAGGTATGACCAATCTTATAAATTATGTATCATGTCATACCTATATCATTCCATGATTCAATGTTATTTCTATGACTGGTCCTTAGCTTGTAATAGAAGAAAGATGGCCATCATTCCCACAAGTAAAGAAAACTTGTGTTACACACTTGTTGTTCCTAGTGTGTCTCCATGCTGTTGAAAATGACTGATTTGATCAAGCTTTTGATTTATAATCCTTGGAATTGTGACCATACCTATTATAATGGTAATAAAAACTTCTTCTCTTGCCTCATTTTCAATATTCCTACACTCATGTGCACTATGTCCATACTAGTGGAAAACATTACAATAGCCTTTGTATGCATATTGAGCACCAAGTACTTCTTACCAATGCCAGGAAACATTTGGCATGCTTCCTTCTTTCCCAAAGAAATAAAAGGTAGGTTTTTTGGATATCATACCTCTCTTTGGTATCTTCTTGTTCTTTCTAAGGTCTAAGTTTTTCATTCCTAGAGACTCGCCTTTCTTCATTTTGTTGATTCCTTTGAATCCTTGACCAATTGATTTTGTGATCTTACTTTGAGATTTGAATTGCTTTTCCTATTTCCTAGTACTTTCATTTAACTTCATTAATTTTTCATTCTTTTCTTTAGTTTCCTTTAGTTCATCTATTAGTTGACAAAATTTCTCTTCCATCTACTTAGAGCTTCTTCAATTAGAAATTCCACCTATTTTGTTTTTTCATGACAATGTTCCTGTAAAACACAACTCTCCTATTCTAATGTAACAATGTTCTTCTTTCATCATAGCCATTTCTTCATCCTTTGCTTTTAGCAGTTCATGAGTTTGTTGCTTTTCTTCCTGGGCTATTCTCAGTTCTTCATAGGCTTGATCTCTTGCAAGAATGGAATTTCCATTCTCATCCTGAGCTTCACTCATTCTTAATGCAACTAGCTCTTATTCCTTTTTCATTATTCTAATTCTTTATTTAAACTTCTCATTATTATTCACAAGTTCTGATATTTCTTCTTCAGATTCGTTAGATCCACTCTTCTATTCTAGATCTTCTACTATTTATTGATCTTCGTCTAAATTCTTCATAAGTTTTTTTCCTCTTTGCTAGAGATTATTTGAACTTATCTTTTAGGTCTTTACTAGTGTCCAGAGCACCGCCAAGCTATTGTTGATGTCTTGTGGCTGCAATTTGATCTTCCCTCAAGTTGACAGGCTTGTCACTACTAGGGTTTGTGCTTTAACACCTATTATTTTACCCAAACACTATTGGGGGGGAAGGGGAATTTTCTATTAGCTATAACACTAATCTTTCTCATAAAAATAGTTACTAGTCCTTTAATGACTAAGATAATGGAAAATGCAATGCAGTTAAACCATATGAGATCTCATAGGAAGCATACATTAATGAAAGCTATTTCTAAGTGGAAACCCCAAGTTTGAGGATGAAAACCAAGGTGGAAGCAATTTACCCACTAACCTTTCCTTGAAGTAAAATTGTGCCTTGTTAAACACGTACATCTATTCCTTCTTAGAAATCATGTTGTTAGGAATCATCATAATATATTAGAGTTACAAAAGCCTATTTAGGATACCTTGTTAGAATATTTTGTTCCCTTTTTGAGAGATACACTATTAGAGGATTTCAAAGGCTTACTACAAGTTTACCTTATTAAAGGATTAAAATAGTTGCAATGGTAAGAAAGAAAACTAAAGATTGGATCTAAGAGTATGACACACCTTTCCTTTTAGATCATGCACTGTGATTACCTACAAATATGAACTATGATCTCTTTTCTCCCTTTTGGGATTAATCTTGTGAATTATCTTTTCCAATTCTCTCTTTTGTGTGCTAGTGCGTCATTCTTCAATCCTTCTCTTTATTCTTTCATTCTAATCTCTTTTTCCTTGTTTGCAAATCTTCAAGCAAAAAGCAACAACCAATAACATCAATGATTTTTTTGAGTGTTCTTAAATCCACTCATCCAATTTTGGTATCGAAATGTTAAATTGATCTTTCTCAAACTTTGTATTCAAAAATTTAAAATTCACAAGCAAACATAGTAACAAAATACCCATGACTACCTATTCATGGGTGCCTATTCACGTAGATCTACTTGTTCACTTGTAAGTCTACATATAGACTTGTCTCATTTATTTCTTCTCTCATATCCACCACTTCTATGTGTGTGCATGTAACATCATTATCAAATCATCCCATAGTCTTATCACATTAGTGGTGACTTATCTTAGATGAACTACAATCAACTAGCTTCAACAACACTCTGTGAGTCATAACTTTGTCTGCACTATTTCTCTTTTTTGTAACCTATATGTCAGTCTACCAATGGTTGCACAGTCTTGCAACACTTCTTTGTCTTTTTAAATGGTTTCCAATAAATGACAACACTCTAATATTCACACAATGTTGAATTCTTCATCTATATCAACTTGGTCATCACCATTATGAATAGGGTGAAATCTACTTATCTAGTGCCAAATGGATTTTGGAAGCCCCTCAATTGATTGAAATTGTCACTTATCTATTCCTTTAAAGATCAAGGTTTCATGAATGTGTTGGTCATTAGGTTGATTGTCTTAAGGAGATAATTTTTAGCGGGATAATTTTGATGGTATGGATTTTGAGGCTCATTGATTAGAGGGGTAGGTTTCTTGGTTGATTTTAGTTAGTTGTGATTTATTAGATGATAAATACATAAATAATTACATTCATTTTAAAATAGAATAAAAAATTTCAATTAAAACCTAATTTTTAACCAAAAACCAACATCTCCAATGAAAAACTTCAATAAACAATTAAAAATTAATAAAACATACATATGGTTTAGATGACCAAGAACGAAACTGGATCCTATACCCTAAATATTTTTATGCCCAAAGTGGAAATGTTATTTTTCTTGTCCCATGCATTTGAAAAATGAGAAAAAATGATTCAATATTATCTTACATGTTGGTATTAGGTATCTGATACATATTGGATATCTCATTTTATCAAGTATCTAATATGTATTTGATGCTTAATAAGGTGTTGGAAATCCAATTGAAAAGATTATTGTTGAAGATCAAAGAGGGAGATTTTTGCAAAGAAGGAAGTTGGTTGATAAAGAATGATTTCAATCATTGTTTTGTCATTGATGTCAAACTTGCTATTTGTTGGAATGACAATTGCTTATAAGATCCAAGTACTATCACTTAGTTGATTGATGAAGTGGATTTAATCAACAAGATGTAACAAGAACACCTAAGGGAAAGGTCGAGTTATGATTTTGTAATGAAGTACAAGGATCAGTTAAGATAATGGTAAAATGATGTATTGATAGTATACTGGAAGATACAAATGTTGGCCACACTTAGAAACCTAAGAAGAATAAGTTGTAACAAGGTTGACTAAAAATCTTAACTAAGTTCACTAGTGAGTGTCGAGCAAGTTAGTTCAACTCGAAAAAATTTTTAGTTGGAGTCAAGAAAATGCAAAATCTAGTGTGTGCCGAGTAAATTTTAGGTGTCAAGTGAAGTTCAAGTGCCGAGTGATATAGAAGGAGCCGAGAAAATAGAAAACTTAGTAGGTACCAAGTGAATCTTAGGTGTTAAGCATTAGTAAAATGTACTTAATGCCAAGTACCATAGTATGTGTTGAGCACCAAAATTTCAATAGTGCCAAGCTACTTCATTATTGGAAAAGTCAAAGATTTGCCAGATCTAAGCTGACAGAGTTGTTACCTTGAATTTTTTGAAACAGTTGGAGGATAAGGATGATGAGGTGGTGGCATAGAATTCTATGTAAACCATTTTTGAGTGAATTCCAGAGGATTCTTCAAATGTTTCTAGAGGAAACAAGATGTGGGTTAGATTCAATCAATCCTACCTAATCCATTCAAACCAAAATTAAAGTATGGAAAAATTAAGTGGGAAAGAGAATTCCAATCTTCTATTTAAGGAGTTACAAACCAAGAAGCAAGAGTTGTTGGTGTGCTAGATTACAAAGTGGATGAAGGGTGTCAAGGAGAAGACATCAAGGAGAAGGAAGAATAGAGCACAGAGACTCTGCTTTAATAAGTGGTCAAAGAGAGATGATTGCACTGGTATATTGAGCATGAAGACTCAAGGAGACAAAGCTTGAGAGGAGGACAAGCTCTCAAAGTTGAAGAGATTGAAAGCTAGGCAAAGCACTATGACTTGAATAGTGATCTGAAATCTGCAAGATAAGTTGTGAATTGTAATTAGGTCAAAACCCCTTATTGCTACTCTCTAGCAACTATATTAGTTAGCGTAAAATCCTATGGACTTAGGTTGGTTTAATAGCCATTTTTAAATCCTTTAACAAGTTTTCATTCCAAGTGAATGTTCTAAAGTCCTCTAACTAGGTCCACTTCTAATAGGGTGGATAAGTCTTTTAACCAGGTCACATTTAATAGTGTGTTGTAGCCTTTAACAAGGTAGGCCTTTCATAGGACATCACTTTAGAAGAGTTAGAATCGAGTAGCATGTTATTGGTGGTTTTTCCCAAATTGGGTTTCCATGTAAATCATTGTGTTATGTGTTGATTCTTCATGTGTTATGATTGCATGTTGATTTACAGTAACTTGTTAAGTATGAAAGTTTAAGCTTGGATGAATGAATAGTTTGATGGGCACACTTTACTTGATGAAAAGTTTGAATTGGACATTTGGACCCTAAATAACTGATTCACCCCCCCCCCCCCCCCCTCCTCCTCTTAATTATTCTAAAGCATTTCTAACAATTATTATTAGAGCCATCTATTGATTTAGTTTAAAGGCACTAGAAGCAAGAAGATCAAGATGTCCAAGTGAGAAGTTCCCAAGCTCAATAGAGATAACTTTGCTACATGAAAAAGCCTAATGCAGTTGTACCTTGGATCAATAGGTGACTATGCAAAAACATCAATTAGAGTGGAACATGTAGATCTAGCTGGACCCCTTTCTATAGATGATTTGAACAAAAGGAAGGAGCACAATTAGGCAATGCTGGAGATTGCCTCTACACTCAGCTATGCTAAATTTGATAACATCAAGGGATGTGGCATTGCATTCAAAATTTGGAGAGCCTTAACAGATATCTATGGAGGAGATCAGAATGTTCAAAGAGAAAAAAGAGAAAGCCTCAAAGGAAAATTTATTGACATGAAAACGGAGGAAGGAGAAAATGTTGCTCAATATATTGCTAGAATGAAATAAGTGGTAAGTGTAATAAGAAGTCGAGGTGGTCAATTGGAAGATGACACTATTAACAACAAATACTTAAGAACCCTGCTTCCTATCTATGCTATTAGAGTTTCAACCATCCAAGAGTTAAGATGTATATCAAGAAACACACTAACCTTTGAAGGGATAGTAGGAAGACTCACTGCATTTGAATTGTCTAATTTTGATAACTACTGACCTAAGAATCTTGAATCTACTTTCAAGGCCAAAATGACATTGAAAGACACTGAGGAGGGGAATCAAAGAAGAAGAGTAGAAGAGGAAAATATGCATCTAGTGACAGCAACACAGATGAAGAAGATGTGGAACAATTGGAAGCATTACTAGCTAGAAGATTTCATAAAGGCAAAGGTAAATTCAAAGGTAACCTGCCTATCATATGTTTTAATTGCAATGAAGTAGGACATATTTTTGCAAGGTGTACATAGAAGAAGAACTACAAAGAAGGAAACAAGTACAAGAACAAAATACAAGATGGTAGCAAAGAATACAAGGACAAATGCAAAAGGTGCTACATTGTTGAAGAGGATTCTGATGAGAATGATGATGAAGTAGTCTATGTAGCCATGAAGGATGAATTAGATGGAGATGAAGCAACAACACTAGTAACCTGTGTGAACAAAAATGACAAGTGGATGATAGGAAATGGATGCTCACATCACATGACAGGAGACAAAAGTAATTTTATTACCTTTACTCAATATGATGGAAATAGTGTTAGATTTGGAAATGATGCTCCATGCCAAATCAAAGGAAAATGTTCAATTAAACTTATAGAGAAAATCTCATATGATAATATGTACTATGTTAAAGGATTGAACTATAATTTTTTGAATGTATCATAGTTAGGCAATGTAGGTTGCAAAGTAAAATTTGGAAATAAAACTACCAAAATCTATGACAGTGATGGAAATCTGATAGGAAAAGGTGAACAAACTAGAAGTAACTTATTTTATCTAGATATAGAAGATGCAACTTGTCTTGATGTTAGACTTGATGATGTTTGGTTATCGCATAAAAGGATGCATCATGTTAACTTTGACAATCTGATTAGCATCAACAAAAGGAAGAAAGTCAAAGGTTTGTGTAAGCTAAAGAAGCCTAAAAATACAATGTGCAAAAAATGTCAACTAGGAAAGATGACCAAATCTAGTTTCAAAAGAAAAACCTACACCTCCAAAGAAGTATTAGAGCTAGTCCATATAGACTTATGTGGCCTAATAGAGGTACAAAACTACCAAGGAGACAGATACATAATGTTTTTTTTGGATGACTACTCTAGGATGATGAATGCCATGTTCTTGAAGCAAAAATCTAATGCATTTCAAATGTTTAAGTGATATTTGGCCAAAGTTGAGAAGGAAATAGGAAAGAGTCTTAAGTGCCTAAGATTAGATAGAGGAGGAGAGTTTACATCAAAAGAATTTGGGATATTCTATAATGATAAAGGAATCAAGAGACAAACATCAACTCCAAAAACTCCACCTCAGAATGGCATTACTGAAAGGAGGAATAGATAAGTGATAGATTATGCCAGAACATTGTTGATGGAGAAAAATGTTGCTCTAAAGTACTAGAGAGAAGTTGTAAGCATTGCTATTTACACTCTGAATTGAGTTCAAGTCAAGAAAGGTACAAATGCAACACCTTTTGAACTATGGTATGGTCACTCGCCTAATGTAAAACATTTCAAAGTATTTAGTTGTAAATGCTATATTCTTAAAGATACTAGAAATGGCAAGTTTGATGCAAAGAGTGATGAAAGAATATTCCTTGGATACTCCACTAGAAGCAAAGCATATAAGTGTTTGAATACTAACACTAACAAGATTATGGAGAGTGCAAATGTAAATTTTGATGAACATGTAGAAGTCTAAGTTGATGAATCTAAGGAACCAGAAGAATACAGATCCTTTTTATACTTCTATGAAGGAATGTCTATTGAAGATGATGCTACCAATCAAGTTGGAAATCAACAACAAATTTTAGTATTAGCAAAGTCACAACCAGTGAATGCCAAGCTGCATTTAGAAGCTAAGTTGCAGAATGAAGATAATATACATTTTGACTCAGAAGCTAGTACTCATGAAACAGATGATGATATACCAAAAAGAGATGTGCATAGTGACTCTGAATATGAAAGATCAAACATGAAAAGAAAAATAGAACCAAGACTATCCAGATATGTGAGAAGAAATCACCCTATATAACAAATCATTGGTGACAATGATGAAAGAACAATGACAAGGAACATACTGAGAAATGAATCATGTCTAATGAGAAAGATTGAACACAAAAAAGTGAAAGATGCACTACAAGATGATGATTGGTATAAAGCTATGGAAGAAGAAAAAGATCAGATAAAGAAGAATAAAACCTAGGCTTTAGTTCTTAGAGCAACTGATAAGAATGTGATTGGTACCAAATGGGTATTTAGGAACAAACTTGATGAGAATGGTGAGATTACAAGAAATAAGGCTAGACTAGTTTGCAAAGGTTATGCACACGAAGAATGACTAGATTATGGGGAAACATTTGCCCCTATTGCAAGAATGGAAGGATCAGAACACTACTTGCCTATGCTGCCTACAAAGGTTTGAAAGTCTACCAAATGGATGTAAATTCTGCTTTTCTAAATGGTATATTGGAAGAGGAGGTCTACATAGAACAACCAAAGGGATTTGTCGATGACAATAACAAGGATACGGTTTGCAAATCACACAAAGAACTCTATGGTTTGAAGCAAGCACCTACAACATGGTATGAGAGACATCACAAATATCTTGTGAAGATAGGATTTGAGAGAATAGATGACAACAAAAACCTGTATATCAAGGTAGAAAAAGGTAAAGATATTTTGATATCTAAAATCTTTGTTGATGATATAATATTTGGAGGAAAATCTATACCCTATGCAAAGATTTCACTGATCAAATGAAACATGAGTTTGAGATGTCAATGTTTGGAGAAATCAAATTCTTTGTTGGATTGCAAGTACATCAAATGAAGTATGGCATAATTGTAACTCAATCCAAATATTTCAAGTAGATACTCAAGACATATGGATTAGAAGGTTCAAAATCAGTCATTACACCAATGGTAACAAGACATAAGTTATCAAAGAATGATGAATGAAGAGAAGTGAACCAGACATTGTATAGATCAATAATTGGAAAGTTGTAGTATGTTGTACATAGTAGACTAGACATTGCATTAGCAATTAGAATAGCAACAAGATTTTTTGCAAATACAATAGAAAACCGTCTGATGGTAGTAAAGAGAATACTGAGGTATCTAAAAGGAATTGATGACTTTGGTTTGTACTACAAGAAAAGTGAAAACTTTGATTTGAGAGCCTACACTGATGCAGATTGGGGAGGTAACATTGATGATAGAAAAAGCACCAGCGGAGGAGCACTTTTTTTAGGGAAAAGATTGGTTACCTGGACCAACAAAAAGAAAAGTTGTACCTCACAGTCCATAGCAGAAGCTGAATATGTTGCAGCTGCTATCAATTGCACCAATATTGTATGGATTAAACATTTGTTGCAAGGTATGGAGGAAGAGGTAATTGAACCTATGATACTCTATTTTGATAACACAAGTGCCATCAACATATCAAAGAATCCTGTGATGCATGCCAAAACTAAGCATATTGCAATTAAGTATCACTACGTAAGAGAATTGGTGGAAGAAAAGAAAGTGAGAATGGAATATGTTAGTTCAAAGGAATAGATTGCTAACATCTTCACAAAATTATTACCTAAAGATGCATTTGAATATCTTGGTGTTGGAATATTCAAATATGGAAAGAGTACTTATGAGAGGGGGGGTGAATCATAAGTATTCCACTTTAACCAATAAAAACTTTTTAGGTGAAAGTAAATTGCATGCATGTAAATACATCAAGTAAACATAAAATTAAGACATGCATCAACAACACATAACTTTGGAATTTGGTAACCTAGAAACCCTCCAGGAATAAGAAGGTAAAACTGGGGTGGGGATGATACCCACAAAAATTACTATAGCAATATTGTTCAACCACTTTTGATGGTCTGTGTTGTTAAAGGCTTTACACTGTATTAATAGTGACCTGGTTAGAGGCTTTACACACACTTTACATGAAGTGTCACCCTGTTAAAGGATTTAATCGCCTATTTAAAAGATCTACGAAATAGCTATTAATCTAACCTATCATCATAGGATTTTTATTCTAATATAATTGCTAGAAATTATTAGGTATAATGAACCTGATAGATTACAATCCTTGATTGCTGAATGCAGGCACCTGTTCCACTTTCTCTAATCTTGATCCTTTGTGATCTGATAACCCTTGCTCTGTAAATAGATTTTCTTGTGCACCCTTTTATATCCACTCATATATTTTACAATGAAATTTTTTCTTCCTTATAAAGACATTTGATGATTTAGGATTAGGTATGGATCTACGATCCATATTCAATCTCTATTTTTCGCTTATATTTGCACTTCTTCCATTGGTTGCATGCCTTCATCATTTTTCTTATTGATTGCATGTAGATTGCATAGGAAAGATAAAAGATTTGATCTTATCATTTAATCCTTCAAGATTTATCTTATGTCGGCTACAAAAACTGTTTGCATCATAGTTTGTGCAAGTACAAACTCTTATGTTGATATCCTCAGTTACTCGGCTCCTAAAATATTGCTGATGCTCAGCACATGTTGTTTCCTAGATAGCTCAGCACCTGTTATTACTCAGGACCTTATGTTACTCAGTACTTGTTAACACTCGGCACCTTATGTTACTTGGCACTTACACGTCACTCGACACCTGATCTTCACTCGGCATCTAAAAACTACTCGGCACCTGAAGATCACTCGGCACCTGAAGTCTTTCCTAACTCGACATTTGTTGTGGCTCGGCATGCATGGTGTACTCGGCTCCAATATAGAAAGTAGGTAAGTGTATTGGCACTCAAGTGTCAAAAACCATTATGAAGTTAACAATCTCCCCTTTTGACATGAGTGAAAAAAACACTTAACTGACCTTATGAGTACATTTACTAATATGATTGGTATATACAGAGTTTAAAGAAAACTTGATCAAAATTTATAACTTACAATATATACCTCAAAAATTTTGTAACTCCCCCTCAGTTGATTGTGCCTTATTTGTATATCATGCTCCTCCTTTTATCTTTTCTCCCCCATTAATATCTGTATCTCCCCCTATTATGTCTCTTTTCTCCCCCTTTTTTGACACTTATGTCAAAGAGTGTTTAAGGGTTAAGACCATATTTAGCCAAAAATGTGCTATTTACCTCCATAATCATTCTGAGAGCTGCATCCCAATTGTTCAAAGCAATTTCTAGTGACTTATGTTGGATGGCAGTCTCGGCAGCAAGATGAATAAGTCCTTCTAAAGTAGAAATATTTGAGTCTTTCTTGAGAACAATTTCAGCATATACTTGCTCTTTATGGAGTATTTCTAAATGTGGGGTAATGGAGGAATGGAGCTGTATTAATTTGGCCTTGATATCAGCCTCATCTGCTGTTAATACGACTACTTCTTTGTGAGTGTGAAGCGATTGAGCAAAATGCTTCTCACTTTGAGCTGGATCATTTGGTAAGTGCATGCTTGAAATGTAAAAATCTCTTTCCAAGCTCAATATCTTTTGGCTTGTCTCTTGTGTGAAGTATGAAAAATCACACAACTTTTTGTACAATGAGAATATATTCTCAATTACCTTTTTCACTTTGTCAATTAGCTTTTCCAATTCAACCTATGAAAGTGCAATTTGACTTGATATTTGTTCATGTACTTTTCCTCTTGGAATTTTCTTTCTGACCATTCCATAAGTTTTGCATTTGTTTCTAGGTCTTCATTTGTCACCTGGTCAACAATATCTGATAATTGCTCTGTGATATGCTTTGACTTATCTGGTGATTGCAAAGTGAAGGCATACATAAAGATGTCCTTAATCTCATGTAGTGTTTTCTTTTGTTTATACTCCTTCCGAAGTATCTCTTTCCTTTTTCTCCTATTTAGTGCTTCCTGCAGCTCATTTATTTGATCAATGGTTATAGTTTTTGAGTCATAGCCTGGTATGACTATCTCCTCATCTAATTTAGGGTCTCCATAGTGAAGTACCCTTGCAACTCTAGTAGAGGTAGATCCTAGAGCTGTTGTTTGCAATGGCTGGTATGAAAGAGTTCTCAAGGTAGGAAAATTTATTAATGTTTGTATTGCCTCCTGCTCTTTAGGGGTTTTCACTGTTTCCTCCTCTTGTTGTCTACCATGATCAATTATTGTAATTTGCGGAAGTGCACCTTGTGTTTTTGCTGTAGGATCAGATGTAATAGTCTGTCATGTTTGTTCTATTTGTTCTATTCCTTTTTCTACAGCTGCACTTGGCTTCTGTATTGCAGCATCAACTATGCTTGTTGGCATTTGAAATTGATTACTAGTAGTTGTAGAGATGATAGAATGTGGTTCTTGTGGATTCACCTTATCTCTGACTGTACTTTCTACTAGTTTCTGTAGTTCATCTATACTGACCAATACTGGATCTACACATAATATTGCTTGTTGTGTAGATTGGTCAAGAATTCTTTTGAGATCTTCTACAGTTAATGGATTGATATTCTGACCAGAAGTATCAGGAACATCAATAATAGTTATAGTGTCTGCAGGTGTGATGGGTGCTTGAGGAGGGCTAGGGGTTGGCAATTGTGTGTCTTGCACACTCTAATCTAGTTACTGCTCTTGCTCAGCTATTGCCATTATATCCTATTTTTGTGTCTCTTCCTCCTCTCCATCTTTCTTTTCTTCTTCCTTCTTCTCTTCTTCTACCTTCCTTTCTTCTTCTTCTTTCCTTTCTTCTTCTCTTTTCTTTTCTTCTTCTTCTCTCCTTTCTTCTTCTCTTTTCTTTTCTTCTTCTTCTCTCCTTTTTCTCCTCTCTTCTATTGGAACAGTAGCTTCTTCTTTGTATTCTTCTTCAAGAAAATCTTCAATTTTCTTGTACAAGTTTTTCCATGATTTCATTGTTCTTTAAACAATTTCTTCCATCCTGTTTTGGAGTATGAAGAATGCCCTGTACTTAGGTGTAAACCTATTATTATGCATTTTCACTGCATTCTTTACTTGTTCCCTAGTCAAATCCGGCAATACACTTGCTAGGGTTGATTCCCTCATCTCCTTCTCCATTTTTAAATAGAAATGCCATCTGTCTTCTACAATTTTTTACAGTTCTTTTGGCAATTATCCATCTAGTTCAAGTGGAGTGTACTTGAACTGTGCCATCATTCCATAAACTATTTATTCTATCCTATTCTATTCTTCTTTAGTAAATTTATTGAAATCAACTTTATTTAAATTACTTAAGTCACCATTTCCAATCTTTTTACATAAGATATCAACTGAAGAATGGCTTACCTTTTCAGATTGATCTTCTTCATCAATATCAGGTTGAGCCACATATCTTCTTCTTTTCCTCGGCTCTTCCTGTGTTTCCTTGATTTGTTCCTTCTTTGTAACTTCCTCTTTGGCCTTTTGAGTGGAGGCCCTTATTGCAGCTCGTGTTGTTGGCTTTTGAGGTGATGGCGTGGAAACTTTCTTTGATTTGGACTTAGTTGGAGGCTATTTTGTTGCCTTTCTCTTCTTTGGCTCAGCTTCAGTTGGTGTTTCCTTGGCTTCTTCTTCCTCTACACCTTCCTCCTTGTCTTCTCCAAGGCCTTGAGTTAATTCCATTGGGCCTTGTTCTTGCTCGTCTTCATCATCATTTTCATCATCTTCTTCTTCTACTTCAGCCTCAATTTCTTTACCAAATTTCTTCTTAATCTTCTTTAATAATTTTTCTTTCTTTTTCAATGTGGAAGCAGTCTTTAATTCCATGTTTATCTTTGATCTTACCACATCATAAGAGCCAAAATGTGGAGCACTTTTATCTATTTCTTCTGCCAGTAATGCAATTATTGCTGCAGATGCCTCATCAACATTAATTTCATATCCAAATGGCCTTAGCCATCTCACTCTTGGTATTACTACTTGGATATAGGTAAAATCAATGTCAACTAAGAAATATATATCATTAGTATGTTTTTACACTAAGGAAATTGGTATCCTTGATCTTTCCTTCATGGATTTCTTGAAATCCTCAAAATAGCTTGTCATCAAGGTTTCAAAATTTTCTCCCATTTGTTCTATACATTCATTGATTTGAGCAATGATGGTTCTGTCATTTCTCATGTCACTTTGCCAAAAGAAGGAAACTCATTCTAAACATAAAAGAATATGCAAACTAGAATTGCTCCAAATTTGTATTGAGTACCCTTTGTTCTTCTTATGGCAGCTAGGTTTTCATTAATCTGTTGTAGTTGCAGTTCTGCAAGATCATAAGTATGATCCTTTTTCACCAATTTGCAGCCTACATCCACTGCAATACAAGGTACACTGTTGAGTCTACTGGATTGGTAGAACTTATGGGCGATGACTCTAACAGCAAATTCAACTAGAGGATTCTGTATGGTGTGAATTGTCATTCCTCTTTTGTTCCACTGGGCACCAGTGTTCTTTTCAATAACCTCCTTCAATTCACTTCTCAAAGTTTTGAACTGATCTAGGGTTGGGTACCCTGTTACTCTATGTATGATTTCTTTGGTCAATTTGATGGGAGTACCTTCTAACCACAGATTACCACCATGAATTCTGCTCAACACAAGTCTAACCCATTGTGTCTTGAATACGGTGGGAAAGCTCAAAACTTGGGTCAAACCCTTTCATTCAATGATTTTGAATTCATCTTTCAAGACTCCATCTATGCACAATTTCTCATAAGCTTGCCTTATTTTCATGTCTCCTAGGGCTCCTATCTTACAGTTGTAACATTTTCTCACGTCTTGGACCATTACAACTTTTGGGGGAATTTGAGAGAGAGCTCCAACTGGGTCATTTTTGTATGCAACTTTGGGTATAAGATGGAAATCAGGTTGCTTGACCTCATTTGACACTAACTGAACTTCAAAAGACTCTTTGTCCTTGGTTTTCTTTGAACTTGACGCCATTTATGCAAACTAGGGTTTTTGTGTTATGAAATATAAAATTGTGTAGCTCGGCACAAATGAAAATACCTTAAGATCGATGAAAAACGTGTTGAATGAGGTTGCAATCTACTTGAAACGATGGATTCCTGCTATGAAGTTGCTCTGCTCTTTTTCCTCTTCTTTGCTTCTTGATCGCGATGAGTAAAACTAATTGAAATCGCGATAATATACCCTATTTCCATCACATTAAATGCTCAACTACCAACTCGTCTTCTATTGGAGTTAATCAACTTAGCATCAGTTATCAGCTCAGTCGCTATTAGGAACTTAGCATTTGTTGGAGTTTTAATCGATATCCAAAGACATCTCGGCAACAACATTTAGTTTTTGTCTTGACATCTTGTTTCATGCAAATTTATACTTTGCATGGCTTCTTTGTCTTGGGATTGATGTGTGATATAGCTTTGTATATCAGTCTTGCATACTTCTCATGCTTAGTTTGATGAAGTGTGATCACTTGACCCATTGGGTGAAGTGATCCCTCCACTTAATGTGTTGCACTCATCTTTCTTTTTCCAAGTCTTATTCATTTGCCCCCTTATCTTTTCGACATCAATCTTTTCTTTACCTTTGTTTTCTTTAGTTTTAGGTGCCTTTGATCTTGTAGGACAGTTTCTGCTGATATGACCAATTTTCAAACAACTAAAACATGTAGTTTGATTCAACCATCTTTTGTAGTTCCCTCTGAAATGTGTTCTTATGCAGTTTTGTGGTATATGTCCATATTCTTGACAATAATGACAACTATACCTGGTATTGTAATCCCAATGATAATGACTTTCATTCCCTTCTATTTTTGCTGGTTGATTTGATGTCCACATAGGTTTTGATCTGCATTCAAATGCCCTATGTCCATACTTTTTGCAATTATAACAATGTCCATCAAATCTCTGAGTCCTTGAGACATTGGATCTGCAATCTTATGTCATATGTCCTTGCATGTTGCACTTGTGACAGAAACTCTTACTCTTGAGTGTGTTTGATTGATTGAATCTTCTACTCCTGCACACATTAGCTGTATGCCCCTTCTTATTAAGGTAATGACAAGTGGGTTTTGAATCCTTACCTTTGTCATTTCTTTGTTCAACACTCTTTGATGATTCCCCAACTTTAGTGCTATTGTATCCTAGTCCTGATGTATCATGGGCAGATTTTGGGGATTTTAGTAATTGTTCAAAATACTTGATGGCTTCACTTGACTTGTTGAGATTCTCTGCCACCTCTTTTTCTCTGTTCAATTCATTCTGCATTTTTTCATTCTGCATCTTCAAAGTAGAGATCTCAATATCTTTCACATTGAGTTCATGATGAAGGTTCATCATTTGGGCAAGTGTATCCATCTGCATGTTTGAGATCCTTGTCAATTCAGTACATCTTTCTTCAAGTCTGTTTGCAAGATTTCTTTTGTCATTTTCCATCATGACTTTATCTTCAACTACTCTTTTCTTTTGTTTAGTGATTTCACATATCATTATGGCCTGTGATTCATGTTCCATCTTGAGAGATCTTATCTCCTCTGCTTGAACTTTGTTTTTCTCCATCAGTTCTGCAATTGCTGCATCAAACTCTTTAGTGTCTCCGTTGGAAAATACTTGTGTGGTATCAACCTCTTTGTAGTGTATATCATTCTTAGCTATGGCTAAATCCTTCCTTTTTTTTAATGAGTTTCTCAACTTGTTTCTAGATTCCTCCAAGCTATGCAAAGCAAGTTGCACATCTATCACCTGATTTTCAATGATCTTCCCAATTTTGAAAGCTTCCGTCTTTAGATCTTTTCCTCTGAGCTGTTAGACTTTTTCTTGTGAGAACCTGGTCGCTCTGATACCAATTTTTGGAATATTCAAATATGGAAAGATTGATTATGAGAGGGGGGGTGAATCATAAGTATTCCACTTTAACCAATAAAAACTTTTTAGGTGAAAGTAAATTGCATGCATGTAAATACATCAAGTAAACATAAAATTAAGACATACATCAACAACACATAACTCTAGAATTTGGTAACCCAGAAACCCTCTAGGAATAAGAAGGTAAAACTGGGGTGTGGATGATACCCACAAAAATTACTGCAGTAATATTGTTCAACCACTTATGATGGTCTGCCCTGTTAAATGCCTGCCCTGATAAAGGCTTTACACTGTATTAATAGTGACCTAGTTAGAGGCTTTAAAAATACTTTACATGAAGTGTCACCCTGTTAAAGGATTTAATCACCTATTTAAAGGATCTACGAACTAGTTGTTAAGCTAACCTATCATCATAGGATTTTCATTCTAATACAATTGCTAGAAAGTATTAGGTACAATGAACCTGATAGATTACAATCCTTGATTGTTGAATGCAGGCACCTGTTCCGCTTTCTCTAATCTTGATCCTTTGTGATCTGATAACCCTTTCTCTGAAAATAGATTTTCTTGTGCACCCTTGTATATCCACTCATATATTTTACAATGAAATTTTGTCTTCCTTATAAAGACATTTGAGGATTTAGGATTAGGCATGGATCTACGATCCATATTTAATCTCTATTTTTCGCTTATTATTTGCACTTCTTCCATTGGTTGCATGCCTTCATCATTTTTCTTATTGGCTGCATGTAGATTGCATAGGAAAGATAAAAGATTTGATCTTATCATTTAATCCTTCGAGATTTATCTTATGTCAGCTACAAAAATTGTTTGCATCATAGTTTTTGCAAGTACAAACTCTTATGCTGATATCTTGAGTTACTCAGCTCCTGAAGTATTGCTGATGCTTGACACATGTTGTTTCTTGGATAGCTCAACACCTATTATTACTTGGCACCTTATGTTACTCAGCACTTGTTAACACTCGGTACCTTATGTTACTCGGCACTTACACCTCACTTGGGACCTGATCTTCACTCGGCATCTAAAAACTACTCAGCACCTGAAGATCACTTGGCACTTGAAGTCTTTCCTAACTTAGCATTTGTTGTGGCTCGGCATGCATGGTGTACTTGACTCCAATATAGAAAGTAGGTAAGTGTATTGGCACTCAAGTGTCAAAAACCATTATGAAGTTAACACTTGGAGGTAAGTTAGGGGTGATACCCTAGCCAAGGCTACTTAAGAAATAGCAAAGATTTCATTGCATCAAATGAGTTGATTATTGAAATATTGTGAATTGATGTAGAGGATACTTACTTTAGAATTTTTCCTGAAGTAATCAAAGTACTAAACTTCCAAATCAATCACAAGCAAGGTGACAGAGGGAGAAATTGGAAGTTCTAGAAAATGCTATACTTGCATGATAAGATGCTAAAGTAATGTGTCTTTGGCATTGTTGTCAAAGAGGGAGAAAGTATAGAAACTGATCAAAAACATTCAATTGGATAAAGGGAGAGGTAGCTAGATACTGATCAAATCTACAAGATCTAATGGACAAAGTCAGAAGTAGCTAATACTAGAATGGAAAAACATGATCAAATGGATGTAGAGGGAGTAATAATGTAAGAGGAAGTCAAGAGTAGTACATGATCAAAGTGAACAAGTGGTAATCCATAGAAAAGAGGAAAGGATAGAGCAGCTAAGAGGGAGTAGCAGAAGTAAAGTAATCAAGATACAAATTAGAGAAGGAGATGTGAAAACTGATGATAACACATTTTTCTTTTTGGCATTTGACTTACTATTCTAACCTGGTTAGCATTTTGATAACTTGGTTGAAGAGTGTTTGGTCTAATGGTTGATCAGTTTGGTGTTATGTGTTGATCAGTTTGAACACTGTGTTATGTATTGATTCTTCATGTGTTATGTTTGCATGTTGATTTACAATAACTTGTTAAGTATGGAAGTTTAAGCTTGGATTAATGAATAGTTTGATGGGCACATTTTACTTGATGAAAAGTTTGAATTGGACATTTGGACCCTGAATAACTGATTCACCCCCCCTTTCAGTTATTCTAAAGAATTTCTAACATAAGGTTGTATATATATTTTATAAAATAATATTAATTTATTTAAAGTTTTATAATATTAATTGAATGTAATATATATATTTTGATTGATAATACAATCTTTATATTAATTGAAAATAAATGGTGTATATATAGAAGATGAGCCCCCTTGTAGCTAAAAAGCGACTATCAAAGACCACCTAAACAACACTACCCAGCCAAAGACCAAGCAAAAAAAATATACAAATAGCCCAAAAAAACCAAACACCAAGAACTACCACCCAACTCACTTGAACCATCCCTATCCTACTCACTGAAGAAATTGGGAATGCCAACACTAGTGTCCAAGACAGACACCAAAACTCCTCTTCCTATAGACACACCACCATGCTCACCCCCAATGTCCTCAAGAAAGGACACATTAATCCTTGTCATCAAGCCTTCACAAGAAGGTATAGAATGGCTACCCCCATTTACACCACCATGATGGTGGCTTACAGACAGGTGGCGATAGATATGTAGATGACCATCATCACCAACTAGGGCTGAAGACATAACAACATACTAAATATAACATATTATAATATAATATTATATAATAGTATATTATATTTTATATAATAGTATATTATATTTTATATAATATCATATTATATGATATATCAGTATATTGTAATTTCTTGTTGTTGAAGTTGTGTGTGTATATTATGTATTTGATAGCTACAAATACATGATGTTGCTTTGGTGTTAACTTGGGTAAGATGTAGTGACACCCATCCCTACTAAAAATTAACATGCTTCTTAGTGTGTTTATGAACAAGTGATAAGGGAACTTTTTCACATCGCTACTTTTTGACAAACCATGATCTAGCACATACCTATATATACGTTTATATACATATGTTTCTCTACATATTCATGTGTGCATACACACACAGAAGAACACACACACACACATATATATATATATATATATATATATATATATATATATATATATATATATACATACATACATACATACATACATACATACATACATACATACATACATATATATATAGACACACACACACACACACACACACACGTGTGTGTGTGTGTGTGTGTGTGTGTGTGTAGTGATTAATGTAAGTTTAAACAATCTATAACAAGAGCTCTGCAGAGCTAGAGTCCCACCTAATGTTTAAAAAAAAAGCAAGATTGATGTAAAACTAGCCTTGAAGCATTAGGAAAAATCATCCAAGTGTTTGTGCTTAATTCATATATTTTTTAATCTTCATTTTAGTATGTGTAGGATGAGATATCAATGTGTGCATAATTTCTCTATAAAGAATTGAATTTAGTGGAGGAGAACTAATAGTATCCTAAACATACAACTGCATCTACATACGTCAAGATTTTAATGAAGGATCATTTGGAAGATTTCTTATCTCATTCCTTCTATTGCGAATATAAAATGAAGGGGAGATGATCAAAGGGAATATCATTAGGATATAGAGAAAAAAAATGTCAAGGGAGAGACATACAAGTCAAAGAATAAATAGTAAAGGGATTTAATTCAAGCTAATTGAATTAAATTGTCCAATCCAACTAGCTAGAGACACTAGAAATGATGTCAAAGCATGTTCTTGCTAGCTTGAAGAGAACAAGAAAATATTCTCTAGATTTAATTTGTCTAAAAAATACTAAGAAAAATAATGAAAAAAAAGGTCAAATGAGAAATCAACATCAAACATGGACAAATCCATTCCATACATCATATCAGAGAATTAGGATGCTTCACAATCTTCATACACAAAACATGTTGTATCCAAGCTAAGAGAATTAGAGAAGAGGAAAAACATTATGTGGTTAATGTGCTTATTTAGAAGAATTTTAAATAAAGGGGGTTCTTAATCTTGTGGAGCAATATAAATAGATATCTTCTCTAGAAGAAACTGTGAAAATCCTTCTACATTACATCATTGTGGATCATCTGAAAACCATTTAGATGTTTCTATTGCCAAACAGGAGTATCATTAGTCCCTCAATGCATTTCTTGAACAAGAATGACACCTATTTAAAATATAAATGGTGATATGAACCATCCATAATGTCCCTGTAGTAATGATGTATGATAGGGAGACATTAATAATGTAAGGCAATCGACATGGAACATATTTATAAAGGATAATCTTTGGCATTGAAGAGACTACTTATCTAATCAATGATTTATGTCCATCAATACTCAAACCATAGAATCATCTATGAAGTATATTAACCTTCCACAATTCCACTCAAACTTGTCATCAGTAGATATTTATTTCTTTACAACACTCGAAATTCTCATGGAATCAATCTACTATAAGATTAAAAACAAAGGAGATAATGGACCTTGCAAATTGTATATCAACCAAACAATCAAACTCAATTAATAAATGGCCAACTTGTCTTAACAAGACTCCTCACATAGACTCCTTGTAAATAAAATACATCTTGCATATTGTATTGGTAATAATGAAACATTAATTATACTATACAAAGAAAGAGCCATTTTGAAGTGCACCATATCTAATCTATGAAAATTCAATTGATGTCTAGAATCAATATTACAATTATCATTGACACATTCCACATGATAAATCCAATATTTCTATTACCAATATAAATAGAAAAAACTCATTTAATGAATAGCGACCAATTTAGAAGACAATAATATGTTATGGTTGACTACTAAAATATATACACACTCATTAGAGTGAGTAGACATATCATTGTATACAAATTTATTTAGATCATCATATTTATATAGATCATCCAAATATAGGTTAGAAAATATAGGTGAAACAAATTTGTATATGCGTAAAAAAATATTATTAAATAGAATTAAAATCATAATTTATAAAACAAATGATCTATAATATCGTAAGGATCGGAATTGTTTTTTTTACTCAAAACTATTTAAACCTTGGGGAATTAGGAGAGAACAAAAAAGATACAATCAACATTGAGGTCCAATTAGCAATGAATGAATCATCTTAATCAGATATCATAACATGTCATAACAACATTTAGTAATAATCAAAATCACAAAAAAAATTATAGAAACTAAAAATCTAGTTTACAAAAAAATCCTTTTTATTGTTGTTAATTTTAATATTAAGTAGACACCCATTAATGTGTTTTATAAAGAATAACTATTAAAATATGCAATGGTTAATATGTTGAGAGGCAACGATTATTCTCCAAAAAGAAATAAACATATTCCGCAAGCATTGAACCAATCAATAGAAGATAAATGGAGGGGGCTATTCAAAATTCACAATTCAGTTAGAACTCTCATACACAACCAACTTTAGGCATTCAAGGAATAAATTAGAGTGAAGAAAATGATACACTATACTTAATCCATCTAATTATTGAGCCAAGCAAATACATAAAAATCAATCAAGTGAGAAGGAAGAAATACAGTTTAGGGAAAGGAGATGGTATAAGTACATATGGAAATATATAAATTCTAACTTCATTTTAGACGAAATTCTAGATTGTGTTATGCCTTTCTTACTTTTATTAAATGGTTATCAAAGGGTGAATGTATATCAACTTATTACAACAATTTAAGATTCCATGAATTGTTGAAACAATTTACAAATACTTAAAATACAAATTAGTATAAGTTTTTCAAATATTTTACTAACCTACTTTTGAAAACTAAACAAAAAATATATTCTTGAAATCTACAAAAATAAATAAATAAATTATAACCCATGAATAGAAAAACCGTAGGAGGTGACATAAACATTGAAGCCATACATACAATTTGGTACTAAACCAAAAATATATAAAAAGATTATCTAATTAACAAAATAATTTTCAAAATAATAATGTCATGAATATGCTTAAAGTAAAATTTACCAAACATTATAAACTAAAAGCTTTAATTAGCAAACGTAATAATACACCTTTGAAAACAATAGGGCACTAGCTAAAAAAAACTTGCATTTAAGTTTTTTGCCAAACACAAATTTAGTAGCCCTAGGTCTACTCCCATGCCAATCCCAAATCCTCCACTTCTCTGTACAAATGTGTAAGGCCCACACTAACACCCTAGTCTAGATCCTGATGAAATAAATATGGTTGGAAGATAATTGAGTTATGATTGACATTTTGTTTTTACTAATAATGATTTAAGGGATCCTATAGGAGGCTAATGTAGATTTTGATACTCTGTCCAATAACATTAGGTCGATAAGATAAGACCACATGGAAATGAGATATGAAATGTTCAAGATAAGAACCTGACCCTGAGACACTACGAATGATCTGCTAGGCTGTTAGGAAGGATAAAATAACATTCAACCTACTAAGAACAACTATGAGCATAGGTTATGATGATAATCGAGTGTAGGGATATGTTTGAAACTGGTTCTAAATTATTACGACATAATGATTGAAACATTCTAATAGTCTATGGAGTTAAACTTGGAAAATCACACAAACCCCTCATAATGTGATAAAGGGATATTGCTAGGAACATCACTATGTTTAACTCGACCTAAAGTTACTAGTTAACCAGTCTGCACATTAGCGATTTTCGCTTAGGACATATATGTTAAGATCCATTTTATATTGTTTTTACAATTCACTAAAGATGACTTAGAGTTTCATTGTTATGTGAGAAAGAGTTGTGATGATACTCTAATTGAAAATGATTTATGGTAAGAAGGATTATTGTTGATACACATATTCAATATTTCAATGTTTTAAATATTTTATGAGAATGATAATGTAATGTTTTGAATATGCACTTAGATGAAAGTTAAATGGAATATAATATTGCAATGTTTTACTGATAGTACTTAGAACATAAATGATTAGATGATAATTAATTGTATATGTTAATGAGAAGTATGAGGTATTGGATCAATGTTGTACGTGTTTGTATGTATTCTATATTATTTTATTGGGTTATTGATGTTTAAGTTGAGTGTGCAGGAAGAGGAACCATGGAAAATTTAACGGGGAAACAAGGTATAAACACATGTTAAATGACTCTTTCAAGGTGAATCTTTGTAAGATTCGTGAACCTCGTTGTGATGTGCTTATTTCGTAAATGTGAGATGTGTGTGTGTGGTGTATTTTTCATGTGTAGATTGTGAACGTATCATGTGTGACATTTTAGTGTATTCTGTGTGTGTCACTTGACACTCGTGCTTGTTATGAGAAATGACATGTTATTCGTCAATGGATCATGTGGCCACCTTATTCTGTGATAAATACCTCAATTAAGGAATTTGATTATTGTCTTAGTTAAGAGAGGACAAGGTTGTCACCTTTAACAAAAGAAAATGAAAATTTGAATTACCTAGCTTTAAGAGGGTCATAAAGTAACTTTAGGGTAAATTGTGATTAAAATTAACTCTACCCATGTTAGTACTATGGGTTAGGGGGTTATTAATGACCTCTATGGTGTCTAGTGGACCTAGGAGACCCCATGAAAATGACATTCTTCATTGAATCCGAAAATAAGAGGGTTATAAATAGAGGCAAGGATAAAATTGAAAATCACTTGGCAACTCTCTACTTTTAGAGACTAATAGGATTTGAAGAAAGGAGAGGGAGCTCTACTGCAAGTATTCATTGCCTTGCTTGGAGGAAGGTTGGTAACATGATCCATGAAGTCTCTTCATTTTGCATGTAGGCTAGAAACAGTGTGTTTATGATGGGATTGTGGTGCCTTGTAGTGTATTTGTGAATAGATCTTGTTGTATGTTGCATGTGGTAGTGTTGTGGGAGTCTTTCTTGAATTTGTTGTTACATGTTATATATTTTGTGAATTGGGTGTGGGGCATCACTCACCCTTGGGAGGGAAGAGATGCCTGGGGTGAAGGGGTTAGTTGGGCTCACTCGTGGAGTTGAGGAATTCTCTCTTGTGTGGAGATGGTTGTATATTTTTTATAGCATGCAAATTATTTTTCTCACTTGCATCTTGGGAGGTATAAGGTGGTATGAAGAAGGGAAGATACTAATTGCCCTGAAAGGGAATTTTTGATATTGAAAAGATGTACACATTGTGAATGATGGTTATGCAATCCTCCTAATGATGAGAGCCCACCTTCACCCATCTCTTGATTCATTTGTTGAACCTTTATGCATAACCTTAGATGGGATGTGTTGTGATGTCTTGTGTTAAATCTTGTATCATTGTTGTGTATGTTCATGGCATGGGAATGTGATGAGTGCAACCATTTATGCCTTGTTTCCTTGAGCTCGGTGGGTGGCCTCCTTGAGGCCTAGGTTGGGAGGTGAGCCTCCATGGTTCCCAATTTGTCTTTCTTTTGCAAGTTTTCACTTGAAGAGTTTGGAAATTTGATGGTCAAGAAGTTCATTATTTGCATGGAGAAAGACACCTTTAAGGTTGATGTTAATTTGGAGAAGTGAGCTCCATCTTGTGATGAGCATTCATTGTGTAGCAATGTGTTATCAGTGGCTTCATGTAGTAAGGTTTTGAGATATCTTGTTGTGTGCTACTTCATTGTGTAGTTTGAGTAATGCTTCCACCACTTTGTGATTGTTGATATTGTGTTGATTTTGATCTTGGTTTATCATTGCTTAAATTTTGGTATATGTTGAGAAAATAATTTGTATCATGTTAAATCATGGAGAAAGAACTGAGCTTTATTATTTCAAACCTTCAGTTTCTCAAAATTGCATGGGAAAAAGATTAGTTGTAGATATTCTATATTGGAAGTAAAATTTATTGTGAGACATGCATTGGATAGTGAAGGAATGGTGGTAGATAGTATATTTGTTGAGACTAGATGATAAGGAAGTTTCCTTAATGTATATTTGATGCTCTGGAAATCAGTTTAAGAAATCTTGAGTTTTTGTTGCAAATAAGATTGTTTTGTTTTGATAACAGTATATTAGATGGTAAGTAGGAGATGATTTCCACAGCTAGTCAAATTGTGATGTGAATATCAGATGTTTTATGTTAAATTGTTAGTTAAAAATAGATGTTGATGATGTGCAATGTAGTACCAGACCCTTATAAGTTCAATCTTAATTAATATGGAGAATGTCTTAAAAGAACTAGACAGTAAGTAAGCTAAAAGAGACTTGGAGTTGCATAAATTGCATTCTGGAAAATGTATGGGTAGATAAAAAAACAAACTCATTCTATTACAGATTAATAAAATAATAAACCTTTCAATAAATAAGAATACTTGGTTAGTCAAGTAAACTTTGTCAAAAAAAAAAAAAAACTACAAATTAAGAAAACTGCCAACTTAACTTTTATAAGATATGACTTTATATTTAATATAAATAAAATAACACAAAAAATAATATGATTGACAACTCAAGGACCTGACACAATAAATGGGGAGACAAAAAAATTGCATTGTTTATGTATCCTAATCTAAACTTAGGAAAATACTAATAGAAAAAAACAAAAAAAAACAATGGGAAAATCGAAGTGGGGATGGTCACATCCCCTCCCATTTCCCTAGGTCGAATGGAGGCAGAATGCAAATAATATATAACTCTAGTCAACCAAATTAATCTTACCTCAAGTCTTGGTGCAGACCCCAACATATCTTGGGCGCCTCCCTTTTCACCAAGCTCATCGATGGTGGTGGGTGACTAAGCAATTCGAATTCCTCCTTTCCTCATGTTCTAAGTCCAAGCCAAGCACGTGGGAAGCAAAAACAAGAAGGTTAGGCGACCATGCTTCAAGATGTGAAGGGCTTAAATGTTAAAATGACAAAGTCTTCAACTTAGTCAAGAAACTATATCTCTTTTTCCCCATAGGCGCCAAGCCATAGGCATGGGGGTTAATGCTTATTAAATACTGTTTCCACTCACGCCTAGGAAGACTTAGCTCACGTGGCAGCAAGAGGTTTGTAACATAAAGTTAAAATGTATTATTGTAAAGATTATGCATTATAATGTGTAAACAAGAATGTAGATATTTATGGGTAGAAGGGATAGTATAGGATGTTTGAGTTCAAGGGTTATGCATGGATTATGAGATAGATATAATTCCCACTTTAGTGGTCTTAGTTATAATTATAGGTTGGAGATCTAATTATAGGTTGGTGGTATAATTTTAAAGGTTAAAAGAAAAATAAGAATATTAAAGGGATGTTTTATGCTTCTAAGGCTATGGTTTAGATAAGTTACAACGTAAAATTATTTTAGAAATAAAGAAATAGTTATTGTTAGGTTAGCATAAAGCAATGAAGATAAAGGACATACAATTAGGTTAAATAAATCTTCAAAATCAATAATCAAATTGGAAGAGACCTAGGATAAATAGAATTTGAGATTTAAAAACTGGCACTACAATAATGAGAACAAGAACTTAAACAAAAACAAAAAAATACCATTCTCTCAACATAACTTGTGTAAGAAAACGAATTGATTACCGCTTATATAGGGTAAGAAACAAGAAGAGACAAATTAGGAGTTTAACATCCTAGCACCTTGAATAACTTTGCTACTAGGGAACAAGTATCCCTCGCAAGAGAAACTCAAAAATTCAAGTCGGGTGCACATCTCTATATCTCTAATAACTTTCCTAATTCAAACATCGATGTGAAACCTTACAAAACAAAAACAAACAAAAAAAAATGTTATGTTTTACTCGAAGTAACGTTGGTATGTTTGACCTTGTAAAATTGTGGCATGACAAAATGCAATACAATATCATCTAAGTTGAGCAATTCCAAAATGACAACACATCATTTTAACAAAATGGAAGCATAAGAGACTCAAATTAAAGAGTATTTTGGTACAAAAATTAAATCTCAGTGAAACTAATATTTTGAATTCCTATCATTTTTGTTCTTAAATTTCTCAAACACTAACCATGTATACCTTCATTCTACATCCAATAAGCTTCAAGTTGGTATCTATGTCACTTCTAGATAATGCATATTACAATGAAGTAGAAAGCTCCAACATTAAAAAATATAATCATGTCCATTGGCTGAATTTTATTTGGGTTACTAAGACCACTCAATCATAGAAGTATAATTTTGTGGGCAAAATAATTGTAAAATAAAACCCTAAAGCAAGAGAAACAATGCATGGTACAATGAAGGAATTGTGTGCAAGTAGAGAGTAGATATTGAGCTTATGTATACAACATTTTTTCAGCAAGCAGAAAAATAGATTGAACTCTTTAATTTAAAATAGAAGAACATTATCATGCAATATCATCATACAAAAGTTCAAGGAGTGATTGACCAAATGCATCTTCCACTAGCTTTAAAGTGCAGGGATCACAAATGTATTTGATTTTTGTTGTTGCAGTTAGAAGTTTATTCTTTATAGGCAATTGAAATCTATGTGCTTGGCCAAAATGACTGTGCTCCTTAAGAAAAGAAAGATATGATTGATTGCTGCAATATTTTTACTTTCTTCTATGTTGTACTAACCTCCAAAGCCTCTCCAAGATTTTGGTTCCATGCATGTCTTGAAGTCATAGCATTCACTGGAACAACTTCAAAACCTCTTGGAATAGATCACTATTTACATAGCCCACAACCAACAACTTTGAAGCCTTACGCACAATCAATTCTATTACATCTTCAACAAGTTCATTTTGTACATATGCTCTAAGATCCTCTAAGATTGATATGAATAAACTATAAATAATAGAACTTGTTGAATATGTGTCATGAAAATAATTCATTTCCGGACATCTGCCGTCTGAAACAATTGATAGGTAGAAGCACATGCATAAGAGAATACTTAAATAAAGTTGTGATAATATGGATTTTTGCAAATTAAAAAATCAAAGGACTACTAGCAAATGCCACAGCAACCAATGATAAAACAGAAATAAATGTAAAAAATGAAACATTAATAGAAGAATTTTTGAAGAGCATAGTTTAAAATTGTTAGACACAAACATGGATTAATAAAGAATAGGAACATGAAAACTATAGTCTCCGTCTATAACTAACAGAACTAAAAACATATAATTAATAAATAATTTTTTTTAAAAACACTAGAATAATTAAATAATTACACTATATCATACAATAAAGTGATCAAATATGCAGTCTTATGCGTTAGAACAGTGTTTTACATATTAGATTGTTACATATTTTCATTTAATGGCCATGCCACATTATTTAGAAAACAAGAACATGTTTACTTCCACTTATACTTACGTCTACGACGCATCGAATTGCTTACGTCGTCACCGGTAACACGAATAATTTCGAGGGGTCTTGATGCTTACAAAGTTGCAGTGGACATATTCGAACAGAAAACTTTGTTCAAATTCTGAGCCAACCCCGTACACCGGTAACTACTTTCACCCAATTTCGGGTTATACAGCGATCAGCAGCTAAAATCAGCTCATCATAAAAATTGAAGACTCTCTTTCTCACCTTCTTATTGAAAGTCAATATTCCGATCACAACAGAGGACCCCAAACCATAACTCAATCCAAGTCCAACTGCCCATCCTACCATTTCATCATCTGAATTCTCTGTTTTACCATTTGTATCTATATTTGTGCAGTTGCTATAATCAGCAGAGTTGTCGCAGACTGTTGTATTGCTAAATGGAATCCCACTTAGCTTAGGATTGCCAAAGTAGGACGACTCCCCAAAGGTTAGGAACTGCCCTCCAAGGGGTACTTTTCCTTCTAACATGTTGTAAGACAGATTCAAAATCTGCAAATAGCTGAGCAACTGAAGTTCTAAAGGGATTTTTCCATTCAACCTGTTTAGCGAGAGGTCCAGAGACTCTAGCTGCTCCATTCCTCCCATTGTTTTCGGGATTCGGCCACTGAGATGATTCCTTGAAAAGTTAAGGGTTTTCAAACCCTCAAGGGATCCCAGTTTGAGAGGAATGTTCCCCGATAAATTGTTGTTTGAAAGATCAATACATTTAAGAATGAAAAGAACTTTCTCAAAATCGGCATCCCGACCTTTCCAGGAAATTGCAACTTTATTTGTGTATATTGTGTTATCTGAAATAAGCTTTTCCAAATGGTTTGGATTACTCTGCGATGCATTGACCATTGACAGCAAGTTTCTAAGGTTGCTTGGAATGGGTCCTGAAAGGTGGTTGCCAGACAGATCCAGAATTTGAAGACTTGGAAGCCCAATTATCTGGCGTGGGATACTGCCATGAAAACGATTGGACCTTAGCACCAACACATGCAGTTGTGATAGCTTTCCAATCCAGTGGGGGATGGCGCCGTCGAAGTCATTATTTCCCAAATCCAGTACTTGCAGAGAGCCGCATTTTGAAATGGACGAGGGAAGAACTCCTCTCAACTGATTCCCAGACAGCTTCAATGTATGCAACTCTTTCAGGTTTCCCCATTCTGCTGGCACTTTACCTTCGAGATGATTATCCGCCATATCTAGAACACTGAGAGAAGAACAGCGCCTTGTAAAATGAGGAGGAATCATGTTGCTCAGCATATTACTTGAGAGGTCAAGGACCTGCAATTCTGAAGTGCAAATAGAATCTGGAATAGCTCCACTGATATTATTCTTAGACAAGGATAAGAACCACATATTTGAAAGATATGCACCCATATGAGCAGGAATAGAACCATTAAACCGATTCATCGACAGGTCCAGCAGATGAGCATCAGGTGGAAGAGGAATAGAACCATCTAAGCTGTTATTGTGCAGATCCAGATACGAAACAGTCATGGATGTTAGTCTAGATGGCAATGACCCTGTTAGCCGATTGCAACTAAGGTTCAAATAGAAAAGGCTGGGTAATTCCCATATCCATGATGGAATATCTGTTGCGATACTGTTAGCAGATAGATCCAGCTCTTCCATGTAATACTGGGTCACTAGAAACGACGGAATTCTATCTAACTTGCAGGAAGACAGTCGCAGAGCCCTGAGCTTTTTAAACTGTGGAAGCCATGCTGAATCAGTAGTCACGATTAGGTGATTATCGGAAAGGAACAGATCTTCAAGTCTAGTGAGATTATCGAAGAGAGAAAGGGGAATGGAATCACTTAAATTGTTGGAGTTGAGCCAAAGGTGTTTTAAACTAACAAGATTTGAAATTGTGCGTGGAATCGGGCCACTAAACTGGTTCTGACGGAGGTCAAGATATGAAAGGGAAGAAAGAGATCCCAACGAAGGTGGGATTGGTCCTGCTAACTTGTTATAGAACAGATCCAGATAAACAAGTTTGGAAAGATTGGAGATGGAAAGAGGAATTTCACCTTGAATGCTAGTATTGAACAGACGAAGAGTCTCCAAGGATGACATATTGCCAATAGCAGATGGAATTTTGCCCTCCACAGCTGTCCGTGAAAGAACAATGCTGGTTAGTGATGGAGAGACTTGTCGCTCAATGAAAGAAATGTCTCCTCCAAGATTGTAATTGTCAGAGAGATCAAGTGAGAGCAAGTGGGCGGTCACATTTTCAAACCAAGCAGGAATCTTCCCTGACAAAGAATTCAGTGAAAGGTCGAGATGGAGGAGAGAAGTGAGATTGAGCAGGGAATTGGGAATTGGTCCACTAAGCCCACAGTCAGATATGCTGAGTTTTTGAAGGTTGTGTAGCTTGCCAACAGCTTCACCCCACGCTTTGCTCACAGATATCTTCACTCCACCAACAGACAGGTATTTCAAGCTCACCAGATTTGTGAAGCTTTCCAAACTCACATCAAAATCACCATAACCAGCATCTGACAAATCTAGAAAAGTGAGTTTCTTAAACATTCCAATATGTGGAGAGATGTTACCTTGGAAGTAGTTCTCACTGAGATCGAGGTGTTCCAATTGTTGAAGCTCAAACATGGATGAATTTATGCGACCATCTAACCCGTATCCTCCCAAATCGAGTTGAGAGACGTGGCCAGTGCGGAGGTTACAACTGACTCCACTCCAAGTGCAGCAATTGAATCCCTTCCAAGAACTAAGAATATTATCCTCATCTACAACTGCTGCCTTGAAGTCCAGAAGAAGATTTCTTTCAGTGAAAGGGCACGCAATTGCCGGATAGGCGAGGAAACAGAAGAGACTACATGACATTGTTATGATTACAAGCGCAACTCTGTCATATGAAAGCGTAGATTCCATGTCTTCGGCAAACCAAAACGCGTGTATCTTATTCCTCAATGAAAAGAGCCGATCAGAAATCAGGGAAGATTATAGGTAGAGGGAGTGCCGTGTATTGTTGAACGACTTGAGAAGTAAACAGAGCTACATTTTGTCATCTGCGGTATTGGATTGAAACGTCAATGAATCTTATTGGATCTTCTTAGTGTGATTGAATGGGTGATTCTAAAACGTCACACATCAAAATAAAAAAGTTTGCAAAAGTAAGTCAATTTTGAATGAATGAAAAAAATATTGACTGTAATGAATTTTTTTAGTTCAATGAATAGAAAAGTGGATTAATAATTTTATTTTTTTGATTTTTTTATATTTATCAATGACTGAGTGTAAAGTAGTAGATTGTATAATCTTTTAGATCATTTCCAAATTCAAAACTAGTAGGTTTAAGAGTTTGTTTTCTTTCTTTTTGACTGATGCAAATGTAGTGGGTCTATACTTACACAATACAATATCTTCTTTGTATCATTCAATGAAAGGAAAAATACACAATGATATTATTACTAAAAGTACACAATGATATTAATACTATTTTTTTTAAATAAGATTGAATGATATGAAAAATAACAAATTTACATTCACACAATAAATTTTAGGGTATTAGTTATATCATTAGATATATAAAAAAATAACACACTCACACCCACCCAATTACATCTATTATTTTCTAAATAGAACACTCATACCCATCCAGTCACATCTATTATTTTCTATGTATTATTGAATTAGTCGAAATGTATCAAAACTCACACCCACACAATAATTTATATCATTATTTTGTTATTTTTTAATATGTGGATAAATTGGGTGTAGTAGACCCTCCTTGTAAACACATTCTATACTCAATCCATATTCAGAGGTGTTTAAAATTATATATTATAAAATTTAAAAAGAAAACCCTTCTTTATCATAAATTATTTTATGGAAGATTATCTACTTTCATAGAAAATCTTTTCATTTTAATAGTTATTTAAATTTAGGTTTTTATAATTAGAAGTTCTAAATTAGGATGTTTATTGTTTTTTGATCTGTAAGAGGCCAAAGCCAAGATTCATTATTATTATGTGTGACAAGACCTCTCAGATAAGAGACTCACAATTTACCATTGTGTTGTAGGCTCTTGCCTTCTAGATTAGGATGTTATTATTTCTTGTTCATATAGAAATATTAATGAATTAGATGCCTTCAACCTATTTAATTAGCTTAATTAATATTTTTTTAAAATTTGTATTTAGTATTTTTTTTAAATTATTGTAAAATATTAAATATTTTGTTTCTATTGATTTGTATTGGAAATAGTCATTGTAAAATGAAAAAATATATTTCTTTCTTTTAACTATTGATATATCTTAAAGGATTTGATTCATTGAGTCAAATGTAAATTTTATTAATGGCTTGAATGACAAGAGCATTGTTGTATATATTATAAATTTTGACCTTATTGTACATTTTCTTGATTTTACAAATAATCATTGCAATTTTTTCGTTCAAATTTTTATTTAAAAAAATGAAATACTTTTATATTTGTCATAAAATTGTTAACCCTTTGAGAAATTTCTACTGGCTTGAGGCATAGTATAGAAATGTAGAGTAGGATTAAATGCTTGGAAGAAATTATACAAGCTAGATAGAAGAAGGGGGCATAGGATTAAAAAATATAATATGAAAAAATATAAGTTGATTTCTTAGCTGATTTAGAAGAGGAGAGATTAGTTCAATTCATAGATTATATCATTTGAATTTTTTGTAGGATGGAATAAGATGAAAATCTCTATGTAAAGGCTTAGAGCCTAAACATGTATTCTCAATTATTTCTTGATAATACATTGGCTTAATGTTTTAGAGTGTGGATTTTTTGGCACTTAAAAGAGTTTTCTCCACATATACTTATGTTTTTCTCTTGTACCTCATTCTTGTAATTTGACATTTCTTGAGTATTAAATCATATGATGTAATGCTAGTGAATTTTCTTAGATCTATAATTTGTAATTGCTTGTAACACAATACTATTTTCCCGTATTAGTTTCTTGGAAGTTATTGAAGAAATCATTAGATAGTAGATATGTATACTAATATCTTATGGCTTGAACTAGTATCCCCTTGTTTCCCTTAATACCAAGAATGAAGAAGATGAACATTATAATGGATGAGGAGTTAAGGAGTTCCAAGAGTGGCATGCAATAGAATTGCAAATTTTGAGTATTAGGGTTTGAGAGTTGATAATATGTGAGCTTGTAGTAGTACCTCATATTTGAACAAAAAAGAGAATGAATTATATAGGTCGGGAATGACATGGAAAGTCTAGCTAGAATTATGAAAAAACATGATACAATGTGTATCAACAAGCATCATGAATGTGGGTTTAAATTTTGAGAGGATGGATAAGTGAAAAGTAAAAATGTACATGAAGGAGGAGAAACCCAAAAGAAAGAAGAATCCATCTCTTCCTCTTGGAAAAACTAGGATTTAGAGTAGATGATTGAATGATTGGGTTGAATTTCTTGAGCTCCATGTGGTATTCTCCAATGTTTTTTTTTATTGTTAGATGTTGCCTAATTTTTGTGTCTAAACTTGATTTTAGTAGTTATGAACTTTGGAAAAACGTAGTGGATAGTTTCTGCACCACCAAGTGGATCTTCCATGAAATTCTTGAGGTCAAACACAAGGTGAGCACTTTGGAAAGGGAGACCTATAGCTTAAAGAACATGGCTATGGAGAATGAACAGAGCATGGACAAAGTCAAAAATAGGGTCCATGCGATGGAAAGGTCAATGCAGAGCATAGTTGAATAGAGCTCCAATATCCTTAAGGACAATGAGAATATCAGGAGGTTCATAAACTATACAGACCAAAGCATTAGCAAGGAAGAGGACCCTGGCACCCACAACATAAAAGACAGGATCCTAGATGAGAACTCAAGGAAGCAAACAAGATCCAGCACTAGAAAAAAGGATGCCCTGGCTCCAGACTAGGATCAATCTAAGATGAAGGAGGCAGCTAGTAAGCTATCAGAGCTAGAGATTAACACAGTTGAAATGCTAAGAGACATTGCTTGTGTGTCATGGCTCTTTGTGGGTAGGCCTAATTTTTTGGTGTCTCTCCCTAGCTTTATTTATGTTTTTATCTTTGTTTAGGGAGATGTTCTTTCTTTTTGCTTTTTGGCTCAATTAGAGGCCTTAAGTGTTCAATTGTTGACTGTACTTTATTTTGTTTGGGTTTTAGGGCCCTTTTAAAGCCTGTTTTCCATAATCAAAAACTTTGGGAAAAAGAATTATTTTATGTGGAACTCTATTTATTTATTTTTGGTTAGTAGTTGGTGAACTATTCTTGGTTTCAATGAGCTTGATCTCCAAGCCCTCTTTTAAATTCTCTTTTTATTTTTTATTTATAAGTAATGGTTTGGGTCCCTTCCTCATCCAATATAATGAGAAAATTAAATATATCATCTATTTTATTTATCTTTCTTATTTTTTTTCCAAGGCTGTTAAATTTTCTTGATTTTAGTGCTTGGAATCTTTTCTTAGAAAACATATATTATCATTTAGATATACTTTAAATAAACCTCTCTTATCTTTTAGCTGACTAAGTGTAGAATGAAATAGACACGTTCTTTTAGTCAATGGTCACTGACATATGAGTTAATCAATTTTTGTAGTTTGTAGTAATGTATTAAAAAATTGAACATGAGACAAAAGAAGAATCTATTGTTTATAAATTATTTAAAGGTATTAATATACTATATCTATCTTAAATATATTTTACAATAAAATAAATATTTCGAAATTGACTTCTTTTGGTTTGTATTGAAAAAAAGTTTTGAGCATACCATTATCTAAGTGCCTACAATAGTTGTAGTAGTAGATATTGAAATATATTCTAATGATTTATTAAGAAAATAGTAGTAAAAAGATTAATAATATTGATTAAAAAGGTATTTTAAAGTAATATTATTAATTACGTGAAGGTTTTTGTTTTTACAAGACATTTGTATTACCATGTCATGTGAAAGGCATTTGGTACAATTAAAATTATAGAATAAAGAAAGTGAGAATTGAATAGGATAAGGACATTCTAATAGATACACTATATCTCTATTAATATATTGTAAATCCTAAACATGTTTTACAATAAAATAATCCATCTGACATAGATATATTTGTTTAAGTGTTTGTTATAGATATTTTATTGGAGGTGCTAATTAGAAATATTAAAACATGTCATAGTAATATAGTACAATGATAATGATACTTCTTAAAATAAATTTATGATTGAAAATAATGAATACAAAATAAGTCAACATTGCTTTCAAAATCTAATCATGATTTTATGCTTGAAAAAATAAATACAATATAATTCAGCATTGCTTTCGAAATCTAATTCACAAATCTACCCTAATCCTGTCATATCCTTCAGTGTGACAACTTACGTATACAATAATAACACAATTCATTGCAAGTGGGATCCGTCGACGAATAAATCAAACAATGAATAAATCGTTCTGACCGTCACTATACTGTCAACATTAATCACATCACAGTGTTAGTTCACATCACAAGTTATTTTTCTCAATAGCTTTGTTTTGCGCACTGTGCGATATACCATAATGCCATGGTACCGATCATCTCCTAATTGGCCTCTTGGTTTTAATATTGGATATCTTATAGAAATAAGTTTAATATTCCAGAACATCATCTTCATTAATCTCTGTGATACCTATCCCTCTCTGTTCGTTATATTGTATCCATGGATTATCTAGGCTACTCATTTTTACTTGCCGTGTACGGTGATTGGGTTTAAAGCACATCTCTCACTCTGGGCTTTCTAAGATGCAGAAACATAGACGTAAAAAAAAACAAATATGTTTCTGTCTAATTATTTTCTACTCTCAACTTGGCTTTATCATTGTACTAATTTACTCGTTAGGTTATAGTGTCTTGTGTCCCAACATCCTTGGACTTGTAAGAATCATAGAATCTCTAAGGAAATTGATGGATAACTATGAACTAGGCTCAAGAACAACGGGAATTGAGTCCTCAAAGTTCTATTCAAATGACAGAAAGATGTAGACGTTTGATGCAACTGTTTGAGAGACTTGAACCTACTGGGTATATCCTCTTACCTTACAGAACTAAGTTTTTATTCTCGATCATTAAAGGAAGCTGGATAAATAAATTCGTATACGAACAACTTCTACCGATAATGGTTGAAGAATCTGAAGCAGGGCACAAAAACAGAGCAGAATATAATAGAAAGAGAATACAGGAAAAACAGAGTACTACTGTGTCAATAGGTTTTTTGTCTATCGGTGAAGTTGAAAGGTTCTTAAAGAACTCACTAGAAATCAAGTCTCACCGAATACCCAGAATCTATTTTCTTAACAATGATTCACCTAAATAAATAAAAAATTAGACACACAAGACAAATGGAAGAAAAATCCAAATATAGGTTCTACTGATTGCATTGTCATGCATCAATTTATAGAAGATTACAAATTAATTTCTACAGATGTCACATGCGAAAGTTATATTTAACATGAATAAAGGTGAACAAAGCTGGTAGTTGGGTTGGTGTTCGTTGGACTGTGACGACAATGTCTTTTGATGTCTTTCGAAACATCCTGCAGACAGGATAATTAATGTATATTTCCAACGCACCTTACACCAGCTGTTTTTACAGATTATGAACAAAATTCAATTTATCTCATCATGAATTACCAAAAAAGTGTGCGTAGACCTTTCGCTGCCCTTTCTTTTCTTATTTATAAAATCCACTTGCAGCGTGTGGTAGCGACTAAAACTCCCAGACAATGGCGTCCATAAAATTGTTTGTGTTTATCATGGTCTGTGCAGTGGTTGCTGCGCAAGCCAGGGCATGGTTTGCCAGCTGTTCAGATTCTAAATACAAAAGCTGCTATGGAGAGTCTAAACGGTGTCCGTCGGGCTGTCCCGAGAGATGCTACGTCAGTTGCAAGCGCTGCAAGGTGAGATGCTACAGGGACAACTCCGGTAAGCCACAATATATTCGATCGTAATTGTAATGTATACAACAACGGGATTAGACAAGATTGTTTTCTTGAAAAGGTGTTTCCTATCATGATTTGTGACAAGATCTTTTTCTTGAAAAGGTGTTTCCCTTCAAATTTTGTATCAGAGTTCCTTTATTATATAGATCTGTGATGTAGTGTTGTGTACTCTGCAGAATCTAATTTGTCCGCGGCGTGTGAGAAGCCTGGTGCGGTGTGCCACGACCCGCGGTTCGTAGGCGGTGATGGGAGTGTCTTCTATTTCCATGGCAAAATGGACCGCGACTACTGCCTTGTCTCCGACCCGGATCTGCACATCAACGCCCACTTCATGGGCAAGAGCGCAACCCAGGAGCAAGATCAGCTTGGTGGGATATTTAGTAATTTTTCAGTTTGTCTGCTTCATATTTTAGAATCTTAACTCTAGGTGCAGCAGCCAAGTGTAATGAATGTTATAAACAATAAGTTCTGCTTATAAATCAGGAAAAAATAGAGAGAGATCTAGAAAGAGATCTACTAATTAATAGGGAGTTCAATAACTGTCATAGTTTTGATACAGGTCTTTCAAATTTTAATTCTTAAAAGAGTCTCAAAAAATGAAAACACAGGTACTAATAGTGGATCACATACTAATAGGAAAAATGACCCTGTAGTCACCTAGGCTAACCTCGCACACCTACAGTTCCTAATCCATATGTCAAAATTTGTCAATTTTTTCGATGAAGCTCTGTACTCGAGTGAGCTAACCTGCAGTTTTTACACATTTACCTCTGTAGAACTTGTATAGTGCGAAGTGGTCAAAAAGTGTCATTTTAAAACATTCACCTATAAGCTGCTCACTAAGACCCCCAGTAGCCGCTCACCCAAAAAGTAGTACTTCTTTAAACAAATGGACCACTCAGCAACCAAGAACACAAAAAAATGATCACCTGTTAGTACATGTGTGATCCACTATTAGTATATGTGAGATAATTTTATGGGGCTTTTTATGAGCAGTAATTGGGAGGGTAGACATGGCAGTAATACAAACACGGGTGGCAATTGGCTTGTTTCCCCTAGTTGATCAGCATTTAGTTCTTTTGTTTTAGTTGGTGATTGACCAATTTGTGCACCAAAATTGAGATATTTCATTAAGGTTGTTGGGAAGTATGGTATTTTTTGAGTGAGAGATTATTGGTGTGTAAACATAGGTAGTGGGTTCCAGGTGAACATTTTGAAATGACACTTTTGATGCGCTCCACTATTCCTACATGGAGAGTTCTGAATACCCAAAAGCCGAAATCTTAGCTTTAAGCTCTTCACCCAACTATAGAGATACACCAAAAAAATTTGACAAAATCTGACTTCGCAATGCGCAAGTTTAGCCTAGACTACTAGAACTTTTCCCCTGTGCATCAATGAATTTAACTCAAAATCTCCGATAGCATGAAATCTACAATGAAACAGTCCCAACTCACTAATTTTCAGTCAAATGATAATTTGGTAAAAACTGAATGAATACAACAATTTTATATTTCTTTCAGAGCTGGAGCAGAACCTGACATGGGTAAAGTCCATCGGCGTGCGCTTGAGATCCCATGAGATATTCATGGGGGCCAAGAAAGTCGGTCGGTGGGAAGATGGCGTGGAGCAGCTGAGTCTCGTTGTGGATGGACGAAGCGTCCTCCTCCCTCCCCGCAAAGGCGCCCGCTGGGAGGACCGGCTGAGCCCTGTCAAGATCACACGTGTCCTCAATGTCAATGCTGTAAAACTGCGAGTGGCTGACATGTTCAGTCTAACGGCCTGGGTTGTTCCCGTTACGACGGAGGAGTCAAGGGTTCATGGCTTCGAGATTACTGAAGAGGACTGCTATGCGCACTTGCAGCTCAGTTTTAACTTCTTGAAGCTCAGCCCTCATGTGACCGGGGTGCTGGGGCAGACGTACTCAGCTGGGTTTGAGAGCCCTGTGGAGGTGGGGGCTGTTTTGGAAGGGGATGACATGTTTGCAGTGTCTCATCTCTTTGCTACGGACTGTGATGTTGCAATGTTTGGCAAACAAAAGTAATCTCAGATCGCCTTCTTTCGAAAGTCCCCCACGCTTTGATGCCCGTATCATAATGCGCCTACGTAATGTAAGAAAGTGAAAGGGGCTTAGATTTCTACAATAAACGTATAATAATCTTGTGTGCGTACTGCGGAATAAAACTAAGACATTGAACAGGTGAGATTAAAGTTTTTATGTGGATTATAATACGGGGCTGTTAAATCATGAGGGTGAGAACAGTTTCAAAACAGCCTTCAGTCAATAAGGGAACAAGGGTAAGTTCGGCCAGAAAAAGTATCTGCATTATTAGCTATGCATTAAATCATATGGGTTGTCAAATCATTTGGGTCAGATTACATTTAATGGAATCTTTACTCTGAGGGAAAAAGGGATAAGCTCTCCCGCAAAAAACAAACAAACTATTAATTGATTGTTATTTGTACTTCTATATAATACGCTCTCCCACCAAAGAAAACTTTTAATTGATTGTTATTTGTACTTTTATATAATAAGCTCTCCCATCAACGAAAACTTTTAATTGATTGTTATTTGTACTTTTATATTGAGGGGTTGAATCATATTATGTAGATAAAGAGTTTCAAAATTGAGTGTGAGAGATTACATTTTGAAGATAAGGTTGATTGTAAAATATCTTTTCAAAGTTCAAAATTAATGTATGAATTATGGATGTACTTTTATTAATACAAGCATGAAAATTAAAATCATATAGAGTGAGCAATACAATCAAGAAATTGAACAGATGTTATTACATTGAAATCAATCTTTATTTAGTGAGGCTAAAATATATTCAAAGTTTGTTCCTTTTCTTTAATGTGTTTATCATTAGAGTTGTGAAATCACATAGTTGGATTCTAATTATAGTGACATTAATTCAATAAGTGATAAATTGGTAAAGTTGTTCACAAAAAGTTTGTTCATTGATTATTATCTATAGTATTATATGTAGTGTTGTTGAATCATAATATTTGGATAAGAGTTTGGACATTGCATGTGAGGTATTAAATTTAAAACATCTTTTAAAAATATTTTTAATAACTATTGGTCAATAGATTGGCTCCTTGTTTAATCCCTTTTTTATAATCTTAATATGTTCAATGGGATATGCTTTTAACCAAGAAGTAGAGAAAGGCTCTAATGAATACCCATCAATATGAGGTATTCACAAACAATACACAAGACTTAAATATTTCACAAAAGAAGGACAAATTTTCCATACACTTATCATCACACAAAGATGAGAGTCATGTGTACGCACACATTATGAAAATAGAGATCCATCATCAACATGAAATAGAAAGAGGCAAAGACAATAATGTCACAAAGAACATCTTGAAATCAGTAACCCCTCGATAAATTATATTCACGATCCATCTACTCCATTCTTTCTTTTCCTTCCCATTTAAAACATAAAATTAAATTTAAATGACCGACATCAAAATAGCTCTAGTTTAGGTCACACTCACTTGTCAAAGCAAAGGGGGGAATTAGAAAAAAAAGATGGTGATCCTTTGCAAAGGGATTCAAATTAGAATATATATTCCTTTGGCATCTCCTTGGGTCACTTACAAAGAAACTCTCCAAAAACATCTTTTAAAATATAATATACAAGAAATTATTTTAGAATTACCAAAATAATATGAAACTGAAACTAAAATTAGTTTCTTGAACCCATATTTCATGGATCCTCTATTCTTCTATCTTTTTTGGCAAGTATCTCTTGAGTCACTTAAATTTCCTTGTACACTTTTAGGGCTATGACCACTTTTGAGATATCATTGAACTAAGGAACGTTTACATTTTTGTTTCCTATTTCCTAGAAAGCTATTTGTTTCCTTATATCCTTTTCCTTAGCATTAAATTTTTAGTAATGATTCTTGTATCGCATTAATGTTGTATCTATTTTGGCTATCTTCCTCTACTTTTCCTTTTTATACACATATGGATTGATAATATTATCGATACTTTGTTCATAATTTGTCTTCAAGTCATCAATAGTAAGCACTTGAGAATCTTATTTTCTCTGAAGTTCAGAGTCAAAGTCTTTGAAGTATGCTTCTAGAAACGTGATCAATATTTTCTTTATCTTCTTCCAAAATCCTTTTCAAATTCTTCAAACTTTTGGAAATACGTTCACACTTATAGCTCATATTAAAAATCCACTTATGAAGAGGTTATTTGAGTGATTATATCAAATCCAAGTTAAGTGTAGTTTCAAAATTAATGTCCATTACCTCTTTTTTATATTTTATTTTTAATTTATGATTATTTTCTTCTATCCTTTTTACTTTGACATCATATGTCACAGTGTTTTAGGCCACTAAAAATCCATTATTAAAATTTCTTAACTTGGTGATAAAAGGTAAACTGGATATATACCTTTAAATCCTTGATTCACTCCCTAGTCACATTCTCAGGGTAATTTCATTCTTGTAGGCATTATAACAATATCGTATTTTAATCCACAATAGAATCCAATACGATATCAAACGATCCTTCTATTTGGGAAGATAAGAAAGCCAACAATTTCCTTATATTATTTGAAAGTAGTCCAACCATAATTCAATTGTTCCTTATCCTTTTTATCTTTTGTAATCTCCTTTATATCTTATTATTAGAAAAAAAAAATCAATTCCTCATATCTTGATCATGTTTTTGGTAAGCAATGTCAATTCCTGTTAAAACTTTGTTATTGTAGCTACACAAGGATCTTTCTAAAGTGTTGGTTGGGCTACCTCCAAGAATACATGCCTTGCTTGTTCATCCTCCAAAAATTGTGAAGTGGGACTTAACTCTTTGGTTTTTTTGGTTTGGTGATGTTTGTAAGAGTTGACATATTGCACTTCTTTGGGTGTGTTTTTTTTCTTCTTTTTGATTTTCTCTTTGTTTTTTTTTCTAATCTTTCTTACAATCGTTATGGACATGAGTGACACTTTTTAAAGAGTCATTTAAAAAAATCTCATAATAGGAGGATTTGAACTTAGAGTTACCTTGATAAAAGGAAATTTAAATATCACATCATAGATTGAGTTTGGAACTTGAGTCTATTTCTAACTCCATCCCTTCATCACCATTTTCCTAAAGTACTTTAGTTTCCTCTTGTACCATCTTAATATGGAAGAACTTTAATGTAAGATCTCTTACCCCTCCTTAGAGTGGTTTGGTATATTAGGACCTCCTTAAACAAAGGCCCTTTCTTCTTCCAACCTTTCTTAAAACTCTATAGTGGCACCAATTTTTATGAACTTGGATTCCTAATTATTTCTCCAATCACATAAAGATTCTTTTAATGCATTTCCAAGTGTTTTCCCTATATATCTCATAGTCTTTTCCTAATCTTACAATTTTTCTTGGGTTTAGAGCCCATTTCTAGGCCTTATCACTTCCAAGTTAGGAATGAGGCCATCCCTTACCAAAGGTTATTTTACAAAAAAAAGTTGGCAATGAATGTTAAATATTTCTTATTCCACCTTCTTGAGTTGATCCTTCTCAAGGCTTTTCTCTAAAATCGCTATAAAAGAAGGATTTCACTCTTCATTTTGGCATCCATGATTCTATATACACAATATATCACATTCACATAAGCTATCCATAGTCATGCTCTTAAGGTGTGTTTAGGGCATTTCAAGAAAGTGCAAGGCATTCCTCTTCTTCATTCTAGAATTAAAGATCTTGATCATCCACCATGTATTCATCCTCCTAAATCTAGCTTCATTGTGGAGTTTTGTCATCAAGGAGGAGATCTACATTCATACAAGCATTCATCATTGAGGAATTTTGAAAGCACCCACATACATGAGGGTAGTAATGGAGTTCACATGTATTCACATAAAAAATATTCTTGAAATGATTATTGATACTTGGTCTTACTTTAAATGTGTGTTTGTTATGTCTAAAAAGTGTTTACTTCAATTTTGTGTTATATATGTTTCTTTAAATTTAAGTATGTTTCTAGGAAATTAGAGTGTGTTATTTTTATTCGAATGCATTCCAAATGAGACTAGGCTTCATTTAAGAAAATAAATTTGAATCTTTTTCTATCTTATGCTGAAATCTGAAAATGGGAACATACATTGCCTAGAACATTTGAACAATAAAAGTTAGATTATGAACCATATCGATGTGAATTTCTTCATTTCTTTGATTTTGATTGTAAAATTTTATATCATTGCATTAGATGATGCATTTGCTAAGGTGGTGAGGGTTTCATAGCCCGATATTTTCTATTCTTAATTTATTGATAAAATGGAAAAATTTAAAACAAAACACCTAGAAATGAAGAACCCAAAAAAATGGTTATACAAGGATGAAATATTAATTTTTAGAATTCCCTATTTGATGGCATGAAGAGAATATTATTTATCCACTCCTTGCATTCCCTTTGGTGGTGTATTTTCATTTATGATTATTGATGAATTTGATACATTTAATTTATTTAAATGATTTAGTTAATAAAATAGACATCTAAGAAATTTTAGTAATATTATCATAATTTATATTTATTTTTTATTTTAATTGTAAAATATCAATTATTTCACATTCTATTTATTTGTATTAGAGATAGTGAGTGCAAAGTATTTCTTTATTTAACTATTGATTATGTCTTAAAGGATTTGGTTCATTGAATCAAATGTTAACTAAATTAAAGGCTTGAATGACAAGAAAATTGTTATATGTGTCATAAGTTTGACCTCATTATATAGGTCTTGACTTTAGAAATAACCATTGCAAAAATGATTTCTTTTTTCATTCATATTTTATTAAAAAATGCAATAATTTATATTTGTCATAAAATTGTTAACCCTTTGAAAACTTTTTGTTAGAAACACATACTATATAAATGTAGACTAGGATTAAGTGTTTGGAAGAAATTATAAAGGGGCATAAGATCAAAAAATAAAATATAAGTTGAGTTCAATAGAAGTTGATTTCTTAGCTAATTTAGAAGAGGAAAGAGGAGTTCATTTCATAGGGTTATGCTACTTTTTTTTTCTCAGATGGAAATAGATGAAATTTTTTGTGTAAAAGCTTAGAGCCTAAAAATGTATTTTCAATTGTTTCTTAATAATACATTGGCTTGATGTTTTAGAGTGCATGTTTTCTTACTTGGAAGGTTTTTAAGTGTTACATATATCTATATTTTTCTCTTGTGTATTATTCTTGTAATTTCATGTTTCTAGAGTATTAAATCATATGATGTTATGGTACCAAAATTTCTTAAATATGTAATTTGCAATCACATTCCTCTAAGATCTTAATTATGAGAAAAAAAACTATCCCTATTTTGTTTTATGTGACATTGTAGTATGTGTCTGTATTAGTTTCTTGGAAGCTATTGAATAAATCATTACGTACGAGATATGTATACTAATCTCTTATAGATTTCTAATATTCTCTTGTTTCCCATCAAAATGGAGGATGAAGAAGAGAAATATTATAATGGATGAGAAGCTAGGGAGTACCAAGAGAGGAATTTCATAGAACTAAAAAATTTGAGCATTAGGATTTTAGAGTTGATAAAATTCTAGCCAACAAAAGTACCTCAAATCTAAACAAAAAAAGTGAATGGATTAAGAAGGTTGAGAATGATATGGAAATTCTATTAGAGTTTTATATTAATAAGATTAGTTTGTAGGTTTAGATCAAATAAAATAAATTAGTTTAATACTTATGTGCAGGGAAGTAATTATATATATAGTATTCGTATGGAAAAGTAAGGCTTTATAATCCTCATGAATGTAATCAAAAGATCATCCAATTCAATCTTATTGTATTTTCCATAGGCTTATACTATTGTAATCACGTGTACCTAACTAGTGATTAATTTGTTCACATTCAACCAATTAGATGTTAGTATTCCATAGAGTCTAAGGTGTTGAGTCTTTAAATTATTTTTAGAGAGTATTAAATAATTGATTTATAAATTATATATTATGACACTAAAAATAATAAATTATTAATTGAAAAATTATATACTTTACATAAACATAAATAGTGGAAATAACTTTGGCTTATCTCAGCTACCGTCACACTTTATGCCCATTGTAAAACAATGTCAACTATCCTAGTAATATTAGCAATTTCATTGGAGTAGATGAATAGAGGGAGTCAAAAAGCATTTCAAAAGAGGCCAAATGAGGATTCATGTTTCAACAAAAATGCCTATAGCTAGGATCAAATGCAGTATACAATGTGGAGACCACTGAGTAGGCCATGGCAAAAAAAGCAGAAGTAGAAAGGGGAGGACTGGAGAGACATCAAAAATAAATAAGAAGGATTCCTCTTTAAATAAAAAAAGGCCTAACAAAAGACTATACGGGCATTAGTAGAGGTTTTAGGATGGTGGGAGATAAGGTTTGGAGATTGAAAGACCCTTATATCCAAAACCAGGTTCTTAAGGAGTAGCTTGCAATGTCAAATAATAGAGTAATCAAGGTAAGAGTTGAATGTGAATGATTGAAATTGATCAAGGCTATTTTTTTCTTAAAAGAGAGGCTTTTACATAAAGTGTGGAGGTAGGTGGGTGTCATTTATTACATTGAGGAAATTGTGTAATGAAACTTGGGGTCTTTGATACTCTATAAAATCTCTTTTGAATAGGTAGTATCTGGTGGTTATCAGTACTGCAAGGGAGAAATAATGGTTCTTTAATAATGGATCATTTAGGAAGGGAGGGTTTCTCTATAAGATGTTGGATACCAAACTTCAATCCCAAGCAAGCAATGATTAAAGAGGCTCTAATTAGGGTCTATTTATACAATCTCCCACATAAGTACTACAAGGATGAGACACTCAAACTAATTGGGGATAAGTTAGGAAGGTATCTAGAAGTATATGAAGCAAATAAAAAAATGAATCACACAATGTATGTGATACATCAATACTCTTGCCCTCCCTCTCACATGCAATCGAAATATGTTCTGGTAAAGGGGTATGGTGGTAGCAAACCAAGATTAAAGAAGTGATTTAGCAATGTAATAAGAGTAGGGGATGGGTGTTGGAATTACAAGTGGGAAAGAAGTAAACTTCTAAGAGGGGGAGGGGCGGTGAATCAAGAGTTTGAGCTTGGACCCATAAAACTTTTCACCTCACATCAATTTTATGCATTCAATAGATAAACTAAAATAACATGTATATTAAATCCATCTAAAACATGTAAGCAATTAAACACACACACTTTGACACTAGATATGATTACCCAGAAACCCTCCAAATGAGAAGGTAAAATTGGGGTAGGGATGACACCCACAAATCTTCACTATTGCAACAATAAAGTGTATCCAATTAAGGTTAAAATGGTTTGACCATGAATCATAATCTACCCTGTGAAAGGCTTGCCCTGTTAAAGGCTTACAAAGATTGCTAAGTCCCACCTTGTTAGAGGATTTCAACACCCTATTAGAAGTGTGTCTAGTTAAAGGACTTCTGATCACTCACTTGGAATGTCACCCTATTAAAGGATTTACTATAGCTTGTTAGGACTACTCCGCCTAGAAGATTTAACTAAAATCACCTATTAGGATGTTTCAGCATAGATCTTGTGATTGGCTCTAGTTGCCTAATTAAAGATCAAATTTGTACAGTGTCCTTCTTGATCCTCTTTGATTTGATATAACAATTGTTGTATCCTTCTATTCTTTGTTCTCCTCCAACTGATTCTACAATTCACTCTCATTGCTAAGTCACCTTGATTTCTCTGCAAACTCTCTTGTTCGCTTCTTCGATTATTCACCCCTTCACTGCTCTCTCTCTCTCTCTCTCTCTCTCTCTCTCTCTCTCTCTCTTTAAAACTTAGGGCTTCGTCTTCCATATAAAGACTTTGGTGGCTTAGGGTTAGGTATGAATCTACGGCTGAGATTCATCCCTTTTGCCACTTAATCCTTCCTTTATTTTGATTGGCCACATGCAAATACATAGGGATTCTACAAATAGATTCATCCTTACCTCTAAAGAATCAAAATCTATCCTTAAGTCGGCTAAGAAATAGTTTACATAGTTGTTTGTGCAATTACAAACAAGTATGTCAAATTTGTGTTACTCGACACTTGAAGTTATTGATGCTCGACACATACTGTAATTCTATTTTTGACTCGGCACCTAAATTGATCGGCATCTACTATTTACTCGACACTTGAATGACTTGGTGTGGTCTATTTGCTTGGCACTTGAGTGACTCAGTACTCATTGCAACTCAGCATGGTCTTGTATTTACATATTATACTCAACATGCATTACTAGTTTGGCATGAACTAAGTAATAGTTTTAAGTGTGTTGACACTCATTTGTTAAAACCAATTTGTGATCAACAATCTCCCCCTTTGACATGAGTGTCAAAAACACTTGACTATACATAATCAATCTAATCTTCTCGAGTATAACATAACCATGACTTGGCTTATATAAAAACTTCAAAATTTCAAAATTTTGCAATAACATATATACCTCAAAATTTATAACTTCCCTTGAGTTAATGTGTCTATTTTATATCCAAAATCTATTCTCCATTCTGAGTCGATTTGTCTCTGCTAATTGATACTCTTTGCCTTCAATGCACTTGTAATCTTTATGCTTTGCCTTAGCTGATATCTGCTCTACTCTGTTTCTATCTCTGCATTGTTTTTCTCAAAATTACATATCTCCCCCTTTCATTATTCTCTCCTCCTTTTAATCTATCTCCCCCTTGCTTATTTATCTCCTCCTTTTTTATTATCTCCCCCCTTTTGACACTTATGTCAAAGGGGCTAGACACTTATAGTGTATTTGTCCAAAAATGACTTATGGACTTCCATGATTATTTTCAATGCTGCATCCCAATTGTCACATGCAAAATTTAATGACTTCACTTGGATGGAAAGCTTGACTGCAAGGTGTACTAGGCCATCTGAACAAAGTTTCTGCATAGCCTAATTCTTTGCAGAGGGTTTCCATGTGTGGGGTGAGAGAGGCCTGAATTTGTGTCAATTTGGCTCTTATAGTAGCCTCTTCTATTGTTAACACAACTAATTGACTTTGTGATTGAAGCAATGCATTAAAATGCTTCTCACTCTAAGCTAGGTTCTTAGGTAGTTGTGTACCTGATATGCTTAAGTTCCTCTCCAAGCTCAGTATTCTATGTATGGTGTCTTGAGTGAAGAGTGTGGGATCACACAATTTGGCATACAATGAGAAAATATTCTCAAGTACCTTCTTCACATCCTCAACCTTATTTGTCAAAGCAACTTGTGACAATGCTATATCACCAAATATCTTTTCATGCACTTTTCCTTGAAACTTTCTTTTAGACCATTCCAAAAGTTTGGCATTTGTATCTAGGTCTTCATTATTAACCTTCTCCACAACATCTGACAACTATTCCAATAGTGGCTTGGTTTCTTCTAGAGTCGGCAAGCTGAATGCATCTAAAAAGATTTCTTTAATTTCTTGTAATGCTTGCTTTTGTCTATACTCCTTTCTAAAAATTTCTTATTCCTTCTTCCTTTCCAAAGCTTTTTCTAATATTCCTATTTCTTCTATAGTCATAGTGGCATAATCAAACTTAGGTATTACTATTTCTTTATCTAAAGTTACATCTCCAGAGTGAATTACCTTGTCATCTTTTGTAAAGCTTGAGCCTAGTGCTGAAATTTGTAGGGGTATAGCTTATGTGCTCAACTTCTGAAGAATTTTTGTAGGAGTGTTGGATGTTGGTAAGGTTACCAATTCTTGTATGGCTTCTTTTTCCTTTTCCTTTGGTGCATCCTTACTTCTTCAGATCTGCTTTGGTCAATCACAATGATTTGAGTTGCCCCTTGTTCTTGTGTTTGTTTTTTAGGTACAGATGCATCTATCTATCTTGTATGCTCTTTTGTTGTCTCCTTTTCTTTTGCTTTTCTTTGTTCAACTAAATCAGTTGTAACATATGTGTCAACCTTAGTAGATGTGTCTACTAATGTTTGAATTAAAGGTTGAGCACCAATAGCTAAAGGGATAGAAAAAGGTGGTTCTTGTGTATTCACCTTATCCCTTAAGATTTTAGCTACTGCCTTTTGAAGTTCATCTACACTGACCAATATTGGGTTTTCACATAATCTTGCCTGAAGTGTAGATTGGTCTAGTATCTTTTTCAAATCTTCTACAGCTAAAGGATTGATGTTTTGAGTAGAGACATTAAGGACATCCTTAATAGTTACAATTTCTGCAGGTATACTAGTGTCGTGTGGAGGGCTGACACTTGGCACTTTTGTGTCTTGCACACTTTGTTCTTCTTGCTTCTCTTTAGCTGTTGCCATGTCTTCATCTTTCTTTTGTTCTTCCTCTTCAACATTAGTTTATTTTTCTTTGTCATCCTCCTTATCATTATTTTCATTACCATTATTCCTTCCCTCAAAGGGATCTTTGTCTCCTTGTTTGACAGTTGTCAATCCATAAATCACTTTCCACATTTGGGTGGATTTCTTTACAACATCTTCAATGTTTTTTTTGAAGAATGTTGAATGCCCTGTATTTTGGTGCAAACCTTCCACCATATTTCTTGTTTTCCTTGATAATCTTCCCTTTTGTCAATTCTAGCATAACTTGTGCTAATGTGGATTCTCTAATTTGTTTATCCAAGTTTAAACAATAATGCCATTTATTTTTAACAATAGTATATAATTCCTTTGGCATAGTGTTATCTAATTCAAGTGGGGTGTTCTTGAATTTTGACATCATTTCATATATTGATTCTTCAATCAAATTTTGCACTTCTCTACCAAGTTTTTCAAAATTGATACTTTTCAAACCAGTCAAATCTGCATTATTTCTAATATTTTCACAAATATTTTCAAGATCAAATTTTGGTGGATGACTTACCACTCTAAATTGGCTTGTATCCTCTGATCCTATTCTCTCATCATTAGTTTCTGGTTGTGCAATGTATTTTATTCCTTGTTTCTTCTACACTGGCCCTTTTTTTTTCTATAGCCTTTTTCTTCTCTTTGGCTTTCTCCTTGGTCTTTTGTGTGGTGGCTCATGTGCTTGTCTTGGTTGTTGGTGCTATTGGCTTAGCAATCTTCTTTGCCTTTGTTTTTGTCATAGGTTGTGCCTTGGCCTTTCTCTTCTTTGGTTATGCCTGTACTGGTGCTTCCTTGGCTTCTTCTTCCTTGACACCTTCTACCTCTTCTTCATCCTTATCTTCTCCCAATCCTTGGGTTAATGCAAGAGGTTCTTGGGATTGTTCCCGTTCTTCCTTTACATCCTCTTCATCTTCTTCTTCTTCTTCTTCACCTGTACCTTCACCAAATTTGGCCTTAAGATTCTTTAATAGTTTGTCCCTCTTCTTTAGTGTAGAGGCAGTTTTTAATTTCATCTCAACTTTGGACTTCATAACATCATAATTGCCAAAGATTTTTGCATTCTTATCAACTTATTTTGCTAAGAGTGTTGTGATGGCAATAGAGGCTTCATCAACATTGATCTCATAGCCTAAGGGTCTTAACCATCTCACCCTTGGTGTAGAAACTTGTATATAAGTGTAATCAATATCTACAAGTGGGTTTGGAGTTCTTACCTTTGTTGTTCCTTTCCTCAATAGCTTTGGATGATTCTCCTTCTTCAGTGCTTATGTAGCCCAATCCTGATGTATCTCTATTAGATCTAGGGGATTTTAGTAATTTTTCAAAGTACTTGATGGCTTTGTTTGGCTTGTTGAAACTTTCATCAAATTCCTTTTCTCTTTTCAGGTCATTCTACAATTGTTCATTCTACAACTTCAATGTGGTTATCTCAATGTCCTTGACATTCAACTCGTGATGAGCATTCATCATTTGGCTCAAGGTATCCAATTGCATGTTTGAGATCTTGGATAGCTCTTTTGACTTCTCCTCCAATCTGATGTTTAAGATTCTTTTATCTTCTTCAATCATGGTCTTGCCTTCAATGGCTTTCTTCTTTTGCTTAGTCACCTCACATAGCAATATAGCTTGTGATTCTTGCTCCAACTTGAGATTTCTGATTTCTTTAGCTTGTGCTCTATTCTTCTCCATTAGATATGCAACTATTGCATCAAATTCACTAGAGTTACCATCTACAAATAACTTTGTGGTGTTAATCTCTTTGTATTTTGTGTCATTTTCTACTATGAAAATTTCTTTCCTTCTTTTCAATGAACTCTTCAAGGCATCTCTAGCTTCATTTAGCTAATGTAGTATGAGGTGCATTTCAATCTCTTGGTTCTCAATAGTCTTTCCTAGTTTGTAGACTTCCATTTCAAGATCTTTCCTCTAATCTACAAAGCTTCTCCTTCTAAGAGCTTAGCTCTAATACCAATTGTTGAAATTACAAGTGGGAAAGAAGTAAACTTCTAAGAGGGGGGTGAATAAGGAGTTGGAGCTTGGACCCATAAAACTTTTCACCTCACATCCATTTAATGCATTCAATCGATAAACTGAAATAACATGTATAGTAAATGCATCTAAAACATGTAAGCAATTAAACACACACACTTTGACACTAGATATGATTACCCAGAAACCCTCCAAATGAGAAGGTAAAACTGGGGTGGGGATGACACCCACAAATCTTCACTATTGGGTAAAAGCACGTATCTGTGTCATCGTTTGTGATACAAAAACCTATTTTGGTCAAATCTCATTTCTCTATCAAAACTCAATTTCTTTCAAAAACTAAAAATACCCTTTTATAGATCTCAGATTCAATATCATCATTATATAAATTTTTGAGTGTTTTGATTAATTATAATATGTTATAATCTCAAAATATTATAAGTTGATATTCAACATTTCAGAAGATGCTCCCTCAAAAAAGGGAAAAAAATAGTAAATCATATAAAAAAAAATTAAAAAATTATATTTATCTCTAGAGGAGAGAATCCTCTTCATGAATATGTAATTTTTTTCCAAGAAGGTATAGATTTGATAGGAAAGTTTTGACGGGAGGAAAAAACTGTTGGATTCTGATAAGGTTGAACTTGAGTACTTATAACAAAGAAAATACACATCAAAAATAATTATTTCTTTTTTTTTTCACTAGCTATACATGTCATCTATTAGATATTTTTAAATTAGAACAAAAAAAGATGATTTTCATGTACTTGTTTGACGGGAACTACACCCTATATTTTTTACAGTTAAAAAGGGACTTCAAAGTAAAATAAAATGAATAAATTCTTACTCAAAAAAATTATAAAAATTATAGGAATAAAATTCATCCAATTCTACACATTTCATCAGTTTACATCATCTTCATATTTTAAACACAGATACCATTTTTTTGTCATTAATGTTGAACTATCACATTCTAATATCACGTTTCTTTATAAAAGGTGACACAGGTTTGTGCTTTTACCTTACTCCAAGAATAAAGTGTAGCCAATTAAGGTTACAATGGTTTGAGCATGAATCATGATCTACCCTATGAAAGGCTTACAAAGATTGTTAAGTCCCACCTTGTCAGAGGATTTCAACACCCTGTTAGAAGTGTGCCTAGTTAAAGGACTTCTAATCACTCACTTGGAATGTCACCCTGTTAAAGGATTTACTATAGCTTGTTAGGACTACTCTGCCTAGGAGATTTAACTAAAATCACCTGTTAGGATGTTTCAGCATAGATCTTGTGATTGGCTTTGGTTGCCTGATTAAAGATCAAATCTGTATAGTGTCCTTCTTGATCCTCTTTAATCTGATATAACAATTGTTGTATCCTTCTGTTCTTTGTTCTCCTCCAATTGATTCTGCAATTCACTCTCAATGCTAAGTCACCTTGATTTCTCTGCAAACTCTCTTGTTTGCTTCTTTGATTATTCATCCCTTCACCGTGCTCTCTCTCTCTCTCTCTAAAACTTAGGGCTTTGTCTTCCATATAAAGACTTTGGTGGCTTAGGGTTAGGTATGAATCTATGGCCGGAATTCATCCTTTTTGCCACTTAATCCTTCCTATATTCTAATTGGCTGCATGCAAATACATAGGGATTCTACAAATAGATTCATCCTTATCTCTAAAGAATCAAAATCTATCCTTAAGTTAGCTAGGAAATGGTTTACATAGTTGTTTGTGCAATTACAAACAAGTATGTCAAATCTGTGTTACTCAACACTTGAAGTTACTAATGCTCGACACATACTATAATTTTGTTTCTGACTCACCACCTGAACTTCTTGGCATCTACTGTTTACTTAGAAATTGAATGACTCGGCCTGGTCTATCTTCTCAGCACTTGAGTGACTTGGTACATGAGTGACTTGGCACTCATTGCAACTGGGCATGGTCTTGTATTTACATATTATACTCAGCATGCATTTCTAGTTCAGCATGAACTAAGTAAATGTCTTAAGTGTGTTGACACTCAATTGTCAAAACCAATCTGAGATCAACAGTGGGGACATACTCTAGATGACATGTGGTTGACCAAAAGGGAAAAGGTTTGGAACAAAGCACTATTAAAGAAAAGCTCTTGGAAATTTAAAACAATGGAAAAGCTTGGAGACTTTGAGAGGTAGTAGAGGAAGTAATGCAATATCATTTTGGGCTCTTTGGAAATCTTGTATCACCAAAAATATTTCTTGTTTATGTGTTCGTATTTGATGTTCATGGAATTACTCTTTTTGTCCACTTTCTTGTTTTTCATGCAGTTGGCTTCTTAATGTGGACCTATCATGAATCCTTGTCCTATGTTCATGGAACTTATTTTGAGATTACATGTGGGGGTTACCCTTTCTCTTTTCTCATGGTTTTTTCTTTCTTGACATCTCAAGTAACATGCAAGTTTGGCTTTGGCAGGGTTACTCTTGGTATCAAGGCTTTTTGAGGCCTTGGAAATCTCTTTTTGGATCTTATGTGGGCCTATCTTTGTCCCCATAGATGTTTTTTTTGTTTAATTGCATGGTCATTTATTTCTCCTTTGGGATAGGCCCTATATTTTGTGATAAATTGCTTGAGAACTTGACTTGTGGTCTTGCTTGCTATATAATTTGTGTTCTAAGATTAGAATAGACATAATAAAGCTAGATACAAGGAAGATAATAAAATTGTTTCTCTATAAGCCCAATCTTCTAAGCTGGTTGGTTATAATTTGAATGTATATGATTGCAACTAGGTAGGCCTTATGCTTGACATGATGAAAGAAGATTGCCTCATCACATCTACATTGGAAAAAATATAATTTATTATGGTTTGTCCAATATTATTGGCTTTCGTGTGTAACTCTAGCTAGGGTAGCTTGGGAGTGTCTCTTTGGACCCTCTTGGCCTTGCTTCCAGTGGTATCATAGAAACATTTTCTTTCTTTATTATGGATTGGTTTTAGGGTAGAAGACTAAGTTTATGACCTATAACTTGACAAAGGTTACGATTCTTGTAGGAACTATTATCAAAATGGTTCGAGGAAGAGGAAATGTAGATAATACTATTAGATAGACAAGTTGAGACAGATTGTAGCTAGACTTGAAGTTGTTGAAATAACCTAGAGAAGAGGAGTACATCTTGATGATGTTAGTGATGAGGAAGAAGCAGTTGCACCTAATCCTAAAACTAAGGTAGAACAAGATGAAGAAGAATCTTGAGAGCCTTGTGTAGAGTGAATTCCAGACCTTCTTTTTAACTTTATTTTTATAGTAGAAAGCTTGATATTGATGCTTTATTGGATTGGGTCTCTGAGATTGAAAATTTCTTTGATTATGAAAGTATTGCTAAGAATAGAAAGGTGAAGATAGCATCTACTAAGTTAAGATATCATGCTTCTCTTTGGTCGGAACACCTATAGACTGATAGAAAAAGAAGAGGAAAGGAACAGATCAAGAATTGGGTAAAGATGGGTGGTAAGTAAAAAAAGAAATTTCTTCATGTTGATTATCAAGTTAATTTTTTTAGAAGAATGCAAAATATGAGATAGAGAGATGTGACTATGTGATATTATACTAAGGAATTCTATAAGTTGGACATTAGATCTAGACATGTCGATGATGAGGTAGAAAATATTTCTAGGTATATGAATGGTTTGATAACTTCTATACAATATGTGATTAGTTTTGTAAAGATGGAAAGTGTGGAAGAAGCATAATTGTATGCCTTAAGGGCTGAAGAAATATTGACATAGAAACATGAACATAAATAGAGAGCAAGAGGTGGAAGATTTTAGAGGTATATCTAATGGAGAAATTAGGAAATTTGATACTAAACATCATGACAAAGGTAAATAAGAATGGAAAGATGATAATGCTAAGATAGGAATAGGTAACTACACTAGAGGTAATCCTTATACTTACCATAGGAATAATAATATTGCTAAAAGAGAGGATAGATCTTGGTTTAAAGACACTTGTTTTGAACGTGGAGGACATAGAGCTTTTGAAAAGAAGACAAGAATTAGTAGCAGAAATGCTTTGATTCAAGAGGAATCTATTGATCCTCTAAATAAACCTAAGAATGGAGAGAACTTGATGATGAGAAGAACCTTTTGGAATGAGCAGTTGGATGGTGAACATATTTTGAGGATGGTGATCATTGATAGTTATGATAATTTTGGATTTGAGAAGTTGATATGTAAGTAGAAGTTGTAGGGACTAAAACACCCTAACCCTTATCACATTGCTTGGATCAAGGATGAACACAAATTCCTCGTAAGTGAAAAATGCCTTGTGAAATTCAATATTGGGAACTACTTTGATGAAGTTTTGTGTGATATTATGCCTATGAATTTTTTTCATATTCTTTTGGGAAGATGTTGGTAGTATGATAGACAAGATTTACATGATGGTAGATTGATCAGTATACTGTTTGGGATAATGCAAAGAAACAAGTATATTTTCCTTTGATAAAAAAAACCTAAAGATAATCATTGTACTATAGTTAGAGTTTTCTCGGTTGAAGGAAATTAGTTTATTAAGGAAATGAAGAACCATAATGTTTTATTTTCTTTGATCCCTAGAAAGATAGAGAAACAAAATGAACTTGAGCATGCACTTAAGGTTAGATCATTTTTTTGGTAAAGTTTCAAGATATTATTTTTGATAATGCACCTTATGGTTTACCTTCTATAGAAGTATTAGTCATTGTATGGATTTGATACCTCAAGATAGTTTTCTTAATAAAGCACCACATAGACTAACACCAATAGAGAATGAAGAATTGAATAGACAAGTGCAAGAATTTCTTGAGAAAGGTTCAACTAGAGAAAGTTTGACTCCTTGTGCAATTCCTATTGTATTAGTGCCTAAGAAGAATGGAGAATGGAGAATGTGCACTGATTCTAGAGCTATAAACAAAATAACAAAGTATGGATTTCCCTTGCCTAGGATGGATGAAATAATAGACCATTTGAGTGGAGAAAATTATTTTACAAATATTGAATTGAAGAGTGGATATCATCATATTATAATCAGAGAAGGAGATGAATGGAAGAAAACCTTTAAGACTAATGATGATTTGTATGAGTGGTTGGTTATGCCTTTTGGTTTGACTAATGCACCTAGTACTTTAATGAGATTGATGAATGAAATTTTGAAGAAATTTTTGGGTAAATCTGTGATTTTGTATCTTGATGACACACTAATATTCAATAAGACTAAAGAGGAACACCTAATGCATATCAAACAAGTGTTGTAGAGGTTGAAAGATGAAAAGTTATCGATAAAGTTGAAGAAATGTTCTTTTATGAAGGAGGAGATTGTATATCTTGGTTTTGTGATTTTTTTTATGGTTTGAAGATGTAAGATCTTAAGAAAGTAAAAGCTATTCTTGAGTGGCCTACACTAGAGAGTGTTGGAGAAGTTAGATCATTTCATGAGTTGGTAAGTTTCTATAGGAGGTTTATCAAAAAAATTAGTTCAATTTGTAATTTTTTTATGACAAAAACTATGTGAGTAGATAAAAAGGAATCCATATGGACACATGGAGCAAACAAAATATTTGAAACATTGAAACAAAAAGTAGATAAATTGTATGTTCTTTTTTTGGCTGATTTTATTGAAGTTTTTCAAGTTGATTGTGATGCAAGTAGAAGTGTCATTGAATTTATTTTGAGTCGAGAAGGAAAGCCTATAGCTTTCTATAGTGAGAAATTGAATGATGCTAAAAGGAAATATTTAGTCTATGACCAAGAGTTCTATGTTGTTATTCAATCCTTGAAGAAATGGAGACATTACTTGATGCCTAGAGAATTTGTAATGTACACTGATTGTAAAAGTTTGTAGTATTTGGGAAGCCAAAATAAGTTGAATCAGAGACATATGAAATGGGTTGAGTATATGCCAAAAAAATCTTTTTTTTTGAAACATAGAAGTGGATAGTCAATCAGAGTAGTATATGCTTTGAGTAGAATAAGGATCTTACTAATAGAGATCAAAGTTGAGGTCCTTGGGTTTGATGATTTGAAGAACTTGTATGAAATTGATCCTAATTTTTTAGAACCTTGGACGGCTTCTAAGAATCACATAATTGATGAGAAAGATAAGTGGGTCAAACATTTCATTCAGGAAGACATATTGTTTAAAGGAATTCAGTTATATATACCTAGAGGATCTACAAGAGAAAATATCATCAAATAGAAACATAGTGGGGTACTTGTAGGTCATTTTGGGATTGACAAGATAGTGAAGTTGATTTATGAGAGATGCTTTGTTTTGGGATTACCTAGAACTTAGAGAGGTAATGATTCTATCTTTGCAGTATACTTTGGGTCTTATAGGATCGAATTTCTAGGAAGTACTACTCAATAGTTGAGGATGAGTTTATAGAATTTTATGATGAACAAATTCATAGATCCCTGGATATCTTGCATGCAAATAACCCGTTACAAGGAAGAAAGAAAGGAAGAGAGAGAAGGGTTTTCTCAATAAACAAGAAGATTGAATTTACTTGTGCAAAATAGAATGAATGAATTTACAACTAATTAATCCATATGAAGGAGATTGAAACCCTAAAAGAGAAATCCTAAGAGGTAAATGAAATTTAATAACTGCTAATTAATTAGTAAATGGAAATGCTAGGTGCATAAAGTGAAATCTTCAGAAGGGAGTAAACGTAATTTAATAAATTAAATTAAATTAACCTTTTACTCTAACATCCCCCCTTAAGATGAGCAACAATGCAGGTTTAAACAATGCAAAGAAAGCAAGGAAACTGCAATGCAATGCTGAAAGAAAATTGGGGTCTAGGAAACAAGGCTTGATGAGGTGCCCAATCACAATCAAATCTCTATGAAATAGAGAAATAGAGAAAACCCAGTGGGAAAAACCTTACTCCAAAAAGAGATAGAAAAGGATGCACACATGAAATATCTCAAGAGACTCTCTCAAGACCATAAGTACAATAAAACTCCCTATGATAGAAGCTCAAGACTCCATAGCCCCCCTAGAATGGTAGAACATACCAATGTGGCTCCAATATAAAGGAAACAAAGGCAGTGGACATGGATGATAAAACCCATGTATGTAAGGTGTAGCTAGAAGTCCTAGCTAATGCTCAAAGAAGAAAACATGAGAATCCTGAAATGGAATCTCCAATGGAGGTGGGATAATAGGTGTGTTGAATATATCATTTGAGAGGAGATGTGTGTTCGTTGATATATCCTTAACAACTATAGTAGGTGGCTCAATTACTAGAGCTACAATAATAGGAAATGCTGAAGAGTAATCATGTGCAAGAGATGGAATCTGAATGAGAGGTGGAGGTGTAGAAGTCATATTATTGGTCTCAGGAACAACACATAAGTTCAAGTGACCTAACTTCACATCAGTAGTTTCTTGTGAAGAAGGAGAGTGAGTCTCTGATAGTGGAGATGGTGGAACAAAATGAGAGAAGGGGTATAGGTGGGAAGAATGATCAACAATACCTATAGTAATAATATTGCATGTCTCACTATCTCTGATGTGCACTGAATCTTGTGCAAACTCAACTATCTTCCCTATCCCACTTTGTGTAATCTAATAGATAGAGAGAAGGTTAGAGGACAAAGATAGAACACAAAGCACATCATGAAATGTACCATCATCTATGTCAATAGAACCTTTCCCACATACAGTCATAACAACACATTGTTCCCCATAAAAATGTGTGGAGTAGGAGAAGCCTCAAAAGAGGAGAACAAATCCTGAGAAGATGACATATGGTCTGAAGCACCTAAATCCACTAACCATCTAGAAGAGGGTGGAGTAGTAGTTGCACATAGTGCATGACCCTTTCCTATATCTTTTCCATCTGACTGAAATGATGATGATGAAGATGATCTATGAGAAGTAGAAGGAATATCAATGTTGCTCTTCTGAAGGAGAGCTATCAAATCTAAAACCTATTTTACATAGCCATCTAACTTCTTCTCATAGAAATGTGGCTCATCATGATTAGGATTATTACAATAAGCACCCTTTGGTCTTTCTGGCTTTGGTTTATGTTGTGGTTTCACAATGCATGCCCCATTTCTCCTAGATATGGGGACCCCTTAGTAATTTTTTTTGTCTCCCAGACCCCTGGTCTAGGGCCTGGGTTAGGTTGGAACTCTGCAAAAATTTGGCTCAAGTCTCACTCTTTGACTAAGAAAGTCTGGGATGTCAGAGCTGGGAGAAAATTAGATATTTTAAGTGCATTAGTGCATAAATTCACACTAGTGCACATGCACACCTTGTCTAGTTGCGTGGGTGTGCTCAATGCACAAGTGCACACTTATCTTCCTTTGGAGATGTGCACATGCGCACTTGCACATGTGCACACCTCCAAAGGGTGCACACCTACAAAGGTGCGCATCCTAGGGTTTGAGTCTATATAAACTCAAGACCCCTTCGCCTCCACTCACTTGTCTCCTCATGCTCCCAAGAAACTGCACCTCTGCATGTCATCCACTATGCTCACTCCTGCAAAATAAATGACACTCAAATAATGTAAGACACTAAAGATGCACACATGCACACCTCTTTAAGGTGTGCATGTGCACACCTTTATTCAATTTTGAAAACCTAAAAGAACAATTGAACACAAATAACCTAAGAAATCTAAGTGCTTAAAGTCTTGCATGTGAACCTATTCAAGCTGCACATGTGCAAACCCTTTTGAATCTAAAAGCTAAGCAAAGCAAAGACTTAAGGAAAAGGTGTGCATGTGCACACCTCCTCAAGGTGCACACATGCACATCTTTTTTGTGCTTTTAAAACACACGTATATCATAGGGTGCACAAATGCATACCCCATCAAGGTGCGCACCCTTTTTGCACTATGAAAGAACACAAGCAACTTATTCCCCCCTTGCACTTGCCTTGTGTGTGTGCCTAGTTGCACACATGTGCATGTGCACACCTTACCAAGGTGTATAGGTGTGCAACTATGCATAAATGGTCTTAAAACGACCATTTAGCAGACCTAGCACACCTTTAAGGGTGTGCTAGGTGCGATTTTCTGCATAAAGGGGCTATAGGGGGGATTTACTAGTTTTTCATTATTTTTGAGACATTTTTGCTAGATCTTTGTTAGTCATGGTTTGTGTTTATGTTCAATGTTAGCTTTTCAGACTAATGTCTGCTAGGTCTTTATTAGTTAGGGTTTGTGTTTATGTTCAATATTAGCTTTTCAGACTAATGTCTACTTTCTTGTGCAGATAAAATGGTGTCATCATCATCTTCAATGGCTAAAATCATAACTCCTAAACTAGTTGTCTTCAAATACCAAGGTAGACCAAGGAAATCCGACTTTTAGGATGGACATTCCAAAATTAGAGACACTAACCTTGGTCATATTGACTGGAATGCCTTCCTCACCATCTACAATAAGCCAAGATAAAGATCCACAATGGTATCAACACTAATTAGATCAGGGCTTGTCAATGTAGCATCGCATCCTACTTCCATGCAGTCTTCAGAACTCATCATGGTTCTTGTAGAAAACTATATCACTAAAGAAAAGGTTGTTAAGAGTGTCACAAGGGAGATAGTCCTGGACCTTTGACCTTGAAACATTGAGAAAGTGTTCCACTTGCCCATAGTTGATTAGTATTTTTAGATTTCTTATGAAGGGGCTGAAAGATGGTATCCAGAAAATGAGAAGGAAGCCAAAGAGATAATTCAATCATCTTTCTTGATTGATAGAACACCAGTGGGCTACAGAGTCGACAAGGTAGACATGACCTGGGGATACATGAAGGATGACATGGGATATGCCATTGTGCTTTTAAATAGATTCATGGGTCTACTGGCAACTGGAAATCCTCATATTTGGATGGTCCATTTCATAAAAACCATCCGAACAACCAAGATACCAATTGACTAGGCCACAATGTTGATTGATAACTTGGACAAGCAATTGGTAGCTATTAAGGCCAACCCCAAATTCTACATGACATCATATTTGGTGTACTTATTGGTGGCCAGAACAATTGACTACGTAGGACTTTACAAAAGAGGTACCATGCAAGATGCTAATGCATGGACCTATGTGGTATATCCCCAATTCATGAAGAAGAAACTCTTGGATCAGAGAAAAGAGTACAGAATAGTGAATGATAGCTTTATATTTGCAATCATCTAATTCATAGAGGGTGATTATGCCAAAAGGATGTCAATAGAGGTAGTAACTAGAATCATAGAGATAGACTCCTACTAGATCCAATTAAAAAATTTCACCTACCTAAGGGTAGTTGTTACCATGGTTAACTTGAAGAAGCTCCCAAGATATCCATCGGATAGGCTCATTTCGTTGGAAATTGCAAGGCAACTCACATCTACATATGACAGAGTGAGGAAACATCACAAAAAGTCATGGGTGTGACCAATCATTATCAGTGATTTTGAGGTCAAACAAAAGCAAGACATCATGACCTTCGATTCAAAATGGGATCAATATCACTTAGAAGAGTACAACTCCCCTCGCCCTTATTTTGACAACATAGGGCTTGGTCATGCATTTGGCAAGGAAGCATTTTGTACATGAAGATGCATTGGAGGATCACTAGATGAATGCAATAGATGACTATGATGTTCGAATTAGGGATTATTGTAGGATGACTCTATATTTAGTAGAGAAATAACTTAAAATGGAGATCCCACTCAAGGCTATCGAGAAATATACTAAAGATGTCTTGGATCCATTGTACAATTGGAACAAAATCTATGATAGGTTGATTATGAATCAGAGACTGGTAGGGATGAGAACACATACATCAACAAAAGAGCTCACCACATAGTCCAATTAACAAGGGATGGATCAAGAAGCCTTTCAAACTTGATCCAGCTCCATAGGTTGTTCCTCTACAAGCCACAACATGGTCTACCAAAGGAAAAATTGTAAAAGTTACAATACCAACTTTCCTAGCTTAATCCCTAGTGAGGTAGGGAATGGTTCATCAACATGAGTGAGAAATTGAGTATTTTGAAGTAGATAGAGGAGTGAAAAGGAAGAGATTCTCATGAGAAAAGGGCAAGAAAAAAAAGCTCAGGCCCAACCACCTCAGCAATCACAGCAAAATATTGAACAAGTGGAGCCTCAAGATGAGCCAGCAACTCAAGTCCAAGAGGCTGAGTAAGTGCCTCCACTAGGACAGGAATAAGAAGAGGAGGAATAGAGGATGCCATTGGCAGGTCAAGAGGAAGAATCTTTCCTCTCAGTTCCTAAAAAGGCCAGGGTTGAAACCACTATGGGAGGGACATGTGGGAGAATATTGAAGAAAAAGAATACTCGTCCCCCACAGATGCCCAATAGCATTCTCGAAGTTGAAGTAGAAGAAGAAGGGGAAAAAATTGAATATGTCCCCTTGAGTCAAAGGACTCACTCAACTAGGGCCATGGAAGAGGAAAGAAGAAGAATCTCCACTACAATGCCACCATCTATTCTAGAAGAACCTATTTAGGTTACTACCTTAGAGGATGAGCAACAATAGTGGATCGCAAACATGGAGGATCAAGAGACAAATGTCTTTGACCTATCTGATTTTGATTTGACATCGATGGGCACTAAGATGGTGGGGAAGAATATATGAGATACTCCTACAAGTCAATCCCTAAGAGAGGAATGGAACTAATTACCTCCTCTTCCTTAAGGACCTATGGGCCTACCACCACTACCATCTAAGGATTTTTTGTTCCTAGAAAAATGCTCAACAACTCCACTTCCTCCGATTATAGACTTAAAAGAATAGGAAGCGAAGGACGAAGAGCCCCAACACTTATAAGCTAATGAAGTATCAAAGGAGGAGCAAACACATTAGGAACCTAAATAAACTCCTCACGCTATTGAGGCTAGGACATTAGCCCAAGTAGGTATAAAGACTCAAATTGGTGATCTCTCTCGACAAGAAAAGACTTTAGAGAGGACTAATAAGGGAAAGGGACCTATAGTGAAAACCCCCTCTTCAGTCAAATATATGTCTCCAATGAGTACTATGTTAGGATAAACCACGGACAGAAATAAAAACTACATGCAAATATAATCAATAACAGAAAAATAATAAAACACACAGAAATGAACACAAGGCACCAAGATTTAACATGGTTCACCTAATCCCTGGGCTACGTCCACCAAATAGCAAGTCCGATCTTATTACAATCCAGTGATTACAACCTGATTACAATCCGTAATCCCTTACAGCTCAATACCGCCGCAAGAACCAATTTCGTATCACAACATTATGAAAAATACCCAACCCTAAGCCCTTTTATACAAGTATTAAACCGCTTTAGGGTTATAACATGTCGGCCATATGTCGGCCATAATATGTCGGCTATTGCCCAAATTTTTTTTTTATGAAGTATGTACAGTACTTTCCTGATCAGTCACCACAATCTAACATACTACACCTTCTTGGCTAAAGAGGGAGTTCATGGTTGTATGCATGGAATGCAGGCCTCTAAACCTCACACACACTTGAATGTGGTCATTACCTGGGAAGTCATCCTAAAATGAACATTGAATTATTCATCCAGAACGCTTGACAATGCGACCTATTTCCTCCTATCTAAAGGGATTTTTCCTATTTAATATCCTCAGAGATGATACTTAGGCAACCAGACCCTCTAAGAATGAAGGATTTGATATGCAACTAATCTATATGAGAATGCAATGTAATCTGAAATGAGATATGCACTTAATCTAAAAACATGTAAAGGAAACTAAATTAAGCATATGCATATTTAAACTAAATGAGATTAAGCTAGGAATGTAAATGTGTGCAAATATATGAGCTAAGTGAGTATGAATTTCAACAGCAATTCAATATCAATTCAATTCAACATCCTTAATGAGGAATTATGAGTCCCTTAAATAGAATTCCTAGAATCCATCAACAGGTGAGATCAACTCGGATCGATGATCAGGATTGAAGCAAAGATTCAGTTAAGATAAAAACTTCCTTGTGTAGGTGAAGTGAATTGTTTATGATCTGAGTGTGATGAGTAGTTAACTGAACTCGTCATGGGTGTGAGATCAAGTTAACTAGATTGATTCCAATTTGAGAGGTAGTTCACTCAGAGTTTCCATTTGGAACTAAAGAGTAGAATCAAGAAAGATATTTAATTTAATAAAATGAGATATGACCTCATAAATACCTTTTCTATTTAATTAAATAATTTCATTCAATTAATTAAAATAGGCATATTCATTAAATTAAATAAATTTAATTCCTTAGTACATTAGCCTTAGGTGAAAATTTAATTTAATAAAGTGTAAATACTTTAGATTAAATTAAATTTAAATCAAATAAGTTCAATGCAACTAATATGAGTAAATACTATAGGAATTAAATAATAAGTATAATGGATGTAGGTTAGGGTTTTCTACATCTGACAATTAAGTCAAGTAGCAAATGTTAGAACAAGAATTTCCTAATGACATACGACTTAGGATTGATTAAAATAGACTAGAATTGGTGATCATGGCAATGAGCCAATTTTGGGGTATTACATTTTTCCCCTCTTTGAATGAATGTGTGAGCAACATGTTAAATTCAAAGAAAACCAGAAAGCATGATGCGCAGATGAGATTGGTTCCAAAGTTGATGATACAGAGACCAACTGATAAGCTTTTAAGAACTATCTCTAGAATGAAGATTAATCCCAAGGAATCCAAGCAGAGAACCTAGATACCCAAAATGATAAGCATTCTAAAGGTTTCCATCATAACAAAGTTTAACCTTTAAGGATCCAGACAGAATGTCTAGATACCTAAGATTGATAGCATTTAAAATATTGTCTCTAGAATAGAGCTCAATCTTTAAGGATCCAGATAGAATGTCTAGATACCTGAGATTGATAGCATTTAAAAGATTATCTCCAGAATGGAGCTTAATCTTTATGGATCTAGATAGAACAACTAGATACCTGAGAGTGATAAGCATTTAAAAGACTATCTCTAGAACAAAGCTTAATCTTTAAGGATCTAGATAGAACATCTAGATACTTGAGATTAATAAAAGATAACAAGATCGAATTATGAGTCATAGAATCATCCCCAAAATGAGGCTTGATCCTCAGGAGTTGAGGTTTAGATTGTCCCGATACCTATCCATTGAATTCTTTATAAGATGTGATAGATGGAAAAAATACCAGAAAGAGGGGAACAAGATGCCTCGAGTGATGAGATGTCCTAAGTGATGAGGACATAAGATGGAAACAAGATACTCCGAGCAATAAAGATTCAGATTGATTTGAATTTCAACTTCAATGATGTAGTCATCCTGCCTCCTTAGGAGTGAAATTGAAAGATGACACACCAGAGATGTGACATAAAGCAGTGGATAAAGATATGTAGAATTTTTTTGAGATTCAACAGAATGTAGAAGAAATCAGAACAATCAGAAGAAAATTCAGAGTTAATTTGACATGATTTTGAGGTCCAAAAGACCAAGTTTGACCAAAAGTTGACCAAAATTGGCCATGGTTGACTTGAGTTGACTATTTCCAAAATGGATTTCAAAAATATGAAGAATTTTGAATTGAAAATATTCCAAGAATCCCAAAATATCAAAAAATTTCAGACTACACAAGCGTTCAATCGCATTGATCCCCAAAATTGTAAAACGCGTTTTTGAGGCACTTAGGTGTGGCAGATTTCAAATTTGATCTAAAAAATGGATTCAGAATGGTCAAATTAACCAGGGGGTGATTTTTGTGCAAATCAGAGCACTTTCAAAAATTAGGTCAACCCCTATATAAGTGCCCAAGGGGTCATTTTCAACTCATTTGTTCATTTTGTCTTTTAGTGAATTGAGCTTTGAGAGGGGTATGGCAGTGAACGTGAGGTATAACCATTTTGAGTGCTCTCAACGACACAACTGTCTGATAGAAAATAGACCACCAGTGAGTGAGCAATAACCATCCTTCATACTTTCTATTTCATACATTTTGAGATCATTTATTACACTTTTAGTACATTTTTAGGTAGTCAACATTGGTCTTCACGTGAGATTGTCATTTCTCTCACAAAGCCTCTCTCTTCTCGTGTGAAGATTTTCCAACCCAACGTATCTTTGTACATGTTGGTGGGGATTATCGCACACGAGATACCCACTTCTCGCATGAATAATGTTAGAATTTCACGTAGATAATTGTCGTCTTTCGCGCCAAAACTTGTTTCTTCACTTGAGAGAGTCTCTCTTTGGACGAAGATTTGAGTACGTGCGTGAAATTGTATTTTTTTGTGTGAGGAAATATTTTCTCACATGAAGATATGCATTCTTGTGCAAATAAATTTATTCTTGTGTGAGAAAATACATCTTTGTGAAAAAACTTGTGACAACAGTATGTTAAAAAATTGCATTTTAAAATGTTTTTAGCATGATTTTCACATTTGTTTCTTCATCGTTCTAATTTTTTGATCAAGTACTAACCATTTTCTTGTCACTATTATTTTTTTGTGTGTGCAAGAGGTCTTTGGTGATGCTTCATTTAGATCCCACTATCTTTCGTATGGGGCTTTGTTGCGAAGCCTAGATGCAAAGGACATGGCTCATATAGACAGATTAGGACTGACTTATTTATGCTGGATCCTAGCATTGCTGGTGAATCACGGGCTGTTGACTACATTGGTAGAGTGTTTCCATTCAGAAACAAACACCTTCCACCTTCCTCAAGGAGAGATGACTACGACTCTTGAGGACATATACAGGATCCTGCTCATACCATTTCATGGGCCAAGAGTATCATATGAAACAGTGCCCCAGGTAGGTACAAAGGCATTGTGTACCATTTGTGGGAGATAGTTAGCAATTGGATAGGCCATCACCTGGGATGAGCTTGTCCACACATATGGGTAGACACATAGTTTGGCTACAGTTTTGGCCATATTCATTAGCTACTTCTTGGTACCTGATAGAGGGCAGCATGGATTGGAGTGTGGGTGGGGCATCATGTTGTAGAGGATGTTGGATGCACTAGAGAGATTTAGATGGGGCCAGTGCATGCTCACCCATATGTTCTATGAGATGCATGAGATAGTGTACCATGAGCAGAAGAGTATGGCCACTAGTGTGTATGTTTTATAGGTTTGGGCATGGGAGCATTTTTCAATGACACAACTGATTTTCTAGGATGCTCAGGAGCCTACAAAGCCATACATTTGCAGATGTAAAGAACATATTACCTAGGCAGGCCTGGGTAAGACGGAGTAGTGGAGGTCCCATCTTGATGACCTAGTCTTTTTCGTATGGTAGCCTTGGCGAGAGACCAAGAAGTGGGATGACATTCCCAGGGACCTCAGCTAGATGTTTAGCTTGTAGCCATTGGTGGGTAGGACTACATAGATCCTCGAGTAATTTTCCATCAACTGAGTATGGAGGCAATATGGGAGGTAGTAGGACATCTCCCAAGATTTTCTTGCCTACACATGAGTTGCGAAGGATCTGACATGGGGATGGCCGACGAGTCTAGATGCAGGGTGGTTGATGATTGATGTGTACAACCTAGTTGCAACATAGTGGGACTACCATCTAGAGGTAGTAGATGTAGGGGTGAAAACATCATATCAAGCATATCTTATTGCTCACCCTATCCCATGATTTATAGATCCCTTAAGAGGAGTAGTGCCAAGCCACAATAGGCACCAACAGAGGAGCAGTAGGCTCCCCCATAGTAGGCTCCCCAATAACAGGCACCACAGGGCCCACTACCAAAGGTGAGACAGAGGGTTAGGTAGGTAGAGATCCCTGCATGGTAGATGGGATTAGATCCAAGGGCTGGGGGTAGTAGCGGTGGGTAGAGACAACAATAGAGGCTAAGGGCGGAGGAGTAGGCACCTAAGATGCTTGATGAGGAGATGTAGGAGCAGCTCGCCACAGGATCCATCGAGGTGTTTTGATGACAAAGGTAGTGGATCTGACTAGCTTCTCAGTAGATTAGAGAGTTATAGATTGTAGTGGTAGTGAGGGATGCACAGCTGGCCAAGTGAGATCAGGAGATCCTGAGACTACAGGAGTAGGTATAGACAACCGAGTGGAGGGCAGAGATGTTGTAGGATGAGGTCAGATTGTAGATGGCTCGAGTGGCTTATTATTTCTTAGGATACTCTATAGTTATGCTCGATGAGTCTCAGTAGGTTCCTCAATTTTTTTAGTATGCCCAAGATTTTGGGGGTCCTCGTCCTCCGGCAAGACAAGATATGTCGCCTCCTCCCCCTCCTCCAGCTATAGGGTGTGATGGCATAGGCCATAGTTAGCTCTTGATTACTTTGATCCTCAATTTTCATTTTGGCTATGTATCCATTGGTGTGCCAGCACCATTTTGTACGATTTTGATCAATAATGCTCAAGTATCGCCCATTTTTTGTACTAACACATTTTTGATATATATATATGAGATTTTCAGCCAAGTATCATTGTGTACATGTCATTTTTTGTGTCTAGTTTACTTTGATGTACATGAGATATTGATGAGATGAATGTGTTATGTGATGGAAGCATGCTCACTTTGATGTGATGTGATTATGATTATGTAGAGTAGATGATATGAGTATATGGATGCAATGCGTATGGAAATGAACTAACATCTCATGTAGTGTTGCACATTTTTTCTTGATAGTGACAGGTATTCCATCGAGGAGCATGAACCAATGAACCAAATGCTTGTGCAACTGTGAAGAATCTAGATACATTTGAAGGAAAACCCCAATCTCTCTTCATGAAGAATAGAGACAGAATTGCTACTGAATCATGTGCTTATGTAAATGAATTATGTGATGCAAGACTATATTAAATGTAACCCTAGGTCTGGTTACCAAGCCTCAACAATTTATCATCACTGGACATAAAAAAAGCTTAAACATTCTACAATTACCACTGACTTTGCAATCATGGAAATATGAATACGACATATGTCATAGGTTTTTCAGGATTAAATGTAAGCATTAAAGGCACAAGAAGCTAGAATGACTAGAAAATTTGTCCCTTTTAATATAGCAAGTTAACATAAACATCAAAGTATAAGTGCTAGGATGACTAGAATACTACTTGTATGTAGACATACCAAACACACTGAAGATCCTTCTTATGCTAAGTAATTAGTAAGTAATATGTCTGCAACGACCTTTGCATTTGTAACCTAGGACAAAAATGTGTCATCTATACTCGCAGTGACCCATACATTCACTTAGCAAGATGAGTATTAGATATTATTGTAGCATAAAGAATTCACTTCAACAGACAAGGAGAAGAACCAACATTATTGATGTATTCATATAAAAGAAATCGAGGTACACCTGGCCATTCAATACAAGATGGAGGCTCTTATAGTGGACACCCCTCTTATAAGAATTTATCAACTAATTGGAACTAAACCACAGACAAAAAGCAGAGAAAGGATCACGCCCCCAGTCATTACTTCTTGAGTCAAAAATGACATCATCGAGTTGCTCGAGGAGACATGATCAAGCGAAAACAAAGAAAACAAAGAAAAATGCTTAGCATATCCAAACAAGTATGTCATTTTGCATTCATTTTTTTGTTATAGGATTGATGTCAAGTATTACTGTCCAGAACATGTTTGAAAGAAATCTCTTTAGTAGGGTGACAATAGTAGGCAGACATAGTCAAAATGATTGGTGACTGAGGTCAAAGAGGAATCTTTGAGGTGAAGAACCTAGGAGGACTGAGCAATAGTAGATAGACACAGCCAGGACGACCAGTGACTAACGCAAAAGAGATCTTCCATAAAGGAATCTAGAGATGTAACCTAAGAAATAGCAGGCAGACACAACTAAAACAACTGGTGATTTTTGCGAAAGAGATTATATGAGGAGAATCTTGAAAAGAGTGACACTGGCGACAGTAGGCAGACATAGCTAGAATGGCTAGTGACTATAGTGAAAGAGATTCTATGAGGAGAATCTTGCAAAGAGTGACATTGGTGAAAGTAGATAGACACAATCAGAATGACCGATGACTGTCATGAAAGAGATTCTATGAGAAGAATCTTGAAAGGAGTGACACTAGCAACAGTAGGCAGACACAACCAAAATGACTAGTGACTATCGCGAAAGAGATACTATGAGGAGAATCTCAAAAAGAGTGACACTAAAGGAGAATTCCCCTGAGCTGTGACAAGACTCAATCCATGGATACATGAGTGAAAAGAAAGAAAAGTGGTAAAACAACTATATAGAAAGCTAGAAGATGCAGTGTAAGATGGAGCATAGGGAACAAGAGGTGCCTGTTTGCCAGGTTTTCACCTTCTTGGCAGAAATTCTCTTTCTTTTTTTTTGCTACCATGATGCCTATTTCCAAGTTTTCACCAATGGTACTTTTCTTGTTTTTTTAATTTTTTGTATTTTTCTCTTTTTGATTTTTTTTGTTATTACCAAGGCACCTATTGCTAGGTTTTCACCAAGGTAATGATTTTTTTCAGGACTTTTTCTAATTTTTAAGATTAATTCAGGACATATAGATATGTACAAAGAGCTACTGATATTAGATCAACTATAAAACTACTTCAGGTGGAGAGTGTTGACAGGTTCCTTGAGCACTTCTCCTTTGGTTGTGGAAAGCTGGTAGGCATCAGATCCATATACTGCAATAATGATGTAAGGATCGAGCCAGTTTGGTTCAAACTTCCCTTTTTGGACTCGTTGCTATTAATTGTTAGGGTTCTCTCTTAGGACGAGATCACCTAACTAGAAGTCACATGGCTTGACCCTCCAATTGTAGCTTCTTGACATTTGTTGTTGATATGCTCGTAGATGATCACACACCACTTGTCAACATTCATCCAGTAACACTAGCTCTTGAAGCTAAGCTATCCTATAGTCATCATTAGTAATAAGACCCTTCATAGAGATTCTCAAGGTAGGAATCTCAACCTCTATTGGAAGCACACCATCTTCCCCATACACCAAAGCAAAGGGAGTCATGCCCATTGGAGTTCTGATGCTTGTCCTATATGCCCACAAGGCTGGATTAATCTGGAGATGTCAATCTCTCCTTGATTTGTTGACTGTGCGATGAAGAATTTTGAGGATCACCTTATTGGATGCCTCAGCCTAGCCATTACCCTGGGGGTAATAAATGGAAGACCAATGCTATATGATTTTGAATTTCTTGCATAGTTCCTTGAGCTCTTTTTTATTAAATTGTCCTCCATTGTCAGTAATGATTGAGGATGGTACACCATATCTGTAGATGATGTAGTTTGTGATAAAAAGAGCTACAGTTGGTCCATCGGCAACTGTGAGAGGTACTGCCTCTACCCACTTCATGAAGTAATATGTAGTTGTGATAATGAACTTATGTTCATTAGAAGAGGTTGGGTGGATTTGACCCACCAAGTCGAAGGCCCATTTTTGAAATGGCCATGTTTTAGTAGAGGGAATCATCTCTCTGGTTGGAGCATGGATCAGATTCCCATGTAGCTAACACTACTTGTAGGATCTAGCATACTTGATAGCTTCTTGCTCTATTTTAGGCCAATAGTAACTAGCTCTAAGGAGTTTGGGAGCTAGTATCAGGACATTTGAGTGAGATCTGCAAATGCCCTCGTAAATGTCAATTAGTGTGTGTTTGGACTCTTCAGATTCTAAACACTTAAGGAGTGTTCCATTGAGACCTCTCCTATATAGATTGTTAGCAAAAATGACATAATGTGAAACATTACAGACTAGGTAACATTTCTCATTATGGGTCAGCCTTTTCAGAATGGTTTGATTGCAGAGATAGGAATAAATGTGATGGTAGTGGGATGATTCTTGTCCCGCAATAGAACAAATCATCCTAGTATCAGGGGTGTCATAGGTTGGGTAGTGTAATGCTTCCACCAAGAACTCATGTTGGAGGTTATTTTCAGGTCTCTATAGTAGGGAGGCCAAAGTAGCCTTGGCATCAACCACTTTTTTATCTTCTTGAGGAACTTGTTGAAAGGTAATGTGCACAAAATACTTCTTCAAGTCATCAACCATGCACTTGCAACGAATTAGTTTTTCATCCTTTATTTGATAAATATCATTAACCTAATTGATGACAAGTTGAGAGTCACCAAAGATGTCTAACTAATCCACTCTCCATTTGACTACAATTTTCATGCCATTGATCAAAGCCTTGTATTTAGTAATATTGTTTGTACAAGGTTATAGAATCTTGTACACTTTGGGCAATGAATATCTCTGTGGTGTAATGAAGAGTAATCCATCACCTAATCCTTGTTGTGTGAAGGACCCATCAAAGAACATCACCCATGTTTGGTGTGTGAGTGTTAGAATTGACTCATTAAGGAAAACAATGTTCATCGACAAGAGACTCTACATAGGTGCATTAGCCAGCTGATCTGCAATTGCCTATCCCTTGATAGATTTGCATTCAACATATTGAATGTCAAACTCACTTAGTATCGTAATCCACTTAGCCAATCTTCCTGTGAGAGCTTCCTTACTAAGCAAGTACTTTAGTGGATCTATTTTAGCCATGAGCCACGTAGTGTGGGCAAGCATGTAGTGTCTCAACTTCTGGGAAGCAAAGATGACTACCAAGCAAGCTTTCTCAATTATTTTGTAGTTCCTCTCATAAGAGATCAGTGTGCAACTCAAGTAATAGATAGCTCTTTCTTTGTTGTCATTTTCTTCTTGAGCCAATAGGATTCCCAAAGAGGTTTTAGTTTTTGAGATATATAAAAGCAAAGGCTTCCCATGGATAGGAGGCATTAGGATTGGTGGATTGACAAGATATTGTTTGATCTATGTTAAGATTTGCTCACAATCCTGGCTCCAATTGAATTTCACACCCTTATGTAAGGTCTTTGTAAAGGGTTGTGATCTATCTGCCAACTATGAGATAAAACTGTGAATAGATTGGAGCATTCCTTGTAGTCCTCTCATCTGACTAATGTTTTGAGGTGGTAGCATGTCCATTATTTCTTGTACTTTCTCTAGATCCACCTCAATTCCTTTTGTAGAGACGATGTATCCCAACAACTTTCTTGATGTGACACCAAATGTGCATTTCTTAGGATTGAGCCGAAGGCTGAATTTTTCCATACGATCTAGGATGGGTCCCAAATCTTGCAGATGAGTATTGCGTTTAGCACTTTTGACCAAGGTATCATTGATGTAGTCCTCCATGGTCCTATGCATCATATCATGGAAAATTTTAGTAATAACCCTTTGATATGTAGAAGTAGCGTTCTTCAAGCCAAATGGTATTACATTCTAGCAAAAGGTTACCCATGCACATGTGAAAGCCATTTTCTTCTGGTCTTCTGGTGTAATTTTTATCTGATTGTATCCAGAAAACCCATCCATAAGTGAGTACATCTCATAGCCAGCCATCATGTCCACTATCATATCAATATTAGGAAGCAAAAAATCATCCTTAGGACATGCCAAGTTGAGATCATGGAAGTTAGTACAAACCCTGATAGATTTATCATGCTTGGAGACTAGAACAATATTGGATATCCATTCAGCATAATCAATTGCACGGATGAAACCAACTTTTAGAAGTTTCTCTAGTTTCGCTTTAACAAGCAATGCAACATGAGGATACATTTTCTAAAGTTTTTGTTTAACTGGTTTGATGCCTGGTGCTATGGAAAAGTGATGCATGATAAGATCAAGATCCAGTCCTAGCATGTTAGAGTATGTCCAAGAAAAATTTATCTTCTTTTCTTTGAAAAAGGTAATGAATTCTTCCTTTTCTTCAGATGATAGTGACTGTGCCAGATGTATCATATGAGGATGTTCTTTTGTGCCCAAATTAATTGGCTGTGTTGGCTCTATCAACACTGATGATCTCTCCTGAAAGTGACTTGGAAGTGCATCAAATATCTCATCTATGGGTGCCTTGGATACATCTTTTATTTTTACTTTTTAGGGTTCCGATACTGCCACAATGTGGTTTTCACCATCAGACCCTTTGCATTTTTTCTTTTTAATTGTATGACTGAGATATTTGATTTCAGCTTCAGTCATGTTGATGCTCTATTCATTGGTGGAAGACATTATAGGTTTGATAGCATTTAGGTAGCAGGTGAGAGCATAGTCATTCTGGAATGTGGGGACTTCACTAGATGCATTAAGGTTCTAGTCTATAAGCTCAGACTATGTGAGTGAAAGAGTAGTAGCTAGTTCAATTGCGTTCATGGTATAGTCATTAAGTGCTTAGACCAGAAATTCGAGACCTATGATGACTTCATCCATAGATGTGTTCAAATGCCTCTGAGAACTAACGTCAACAATTGATGACTCTAGGACACTAGTTGTATCAGACCCTTCAGACCTAACCATAGATGTTTCACCCACCTCAATTTGGTTTTCATAGACATGAACCTGGTCAATGTCTTTATCAATAGTCGCTTCTGAAAGAGAGTCAAACTCATATTCTTTAGAATTAATGCTACATGGCGAGAGACTATAGAACTCCCCAACAGTTATAGGGACATACTCGCCTTCATCATCTGGGTTCTTACATAGATACTCGATATGTAATGACTAACTAGATTCTCCCTTTTCTGAATGATCTATGAGTTGCTCTATATTGTCCTCAGAAGAATCACTGGTATCATCCACAGTGCTAACACATGGCACAAATTCATTTGGCTCAGCGAAGAATTTAGCGAGATCATGAGGAATAGGATGAGGATAGGAATCCTCACCATTAGATTGTTCCTCTTGAGTGTCTGACTCAGCTTGTGACTCATTTCCAGATGAACTCTCAAGTTTTGGTATGAATTTATTAGGTCCCAAATGGAAAGGAACATTCTTAAATCCTAGGCCAGTTGTATCACTATTGCTTCAAGCTATTTCTTTGATAGGATCAATTAGGCCATTGTTATTGCACCCAATAGGGCCAGTTCCCTTGAAACCAAAATGCTTCATAAGCCTTAGACCAAGGCCATATTTCTTAGGAGTGATTTCTTGAGCTTTCTCTATTAAGTCTATTGGAACCTCTTCTCTGTAAAGCCATGTAGAAATGGCTCTATTTTCACTTTCATCCTCTAAGGGAACTGTAGCCTTGACGAAAGTGCCATTATACTTGGTCTGAGGTATTAGCACGAAGGGCTTCTTTGCCTCTAAGGGTCTCCCATAATACCGAGGAGACTCTGGGAGAGATGTTAATGACAACATTGCCTCAATGTGATACTCTCCCATGCCAATTTCTTTCAATTTAAATGACTGCTCAATTTGTTTTAGCTTATTGTCATGATAATCAATGGATTCACGGTTAGCAAGGATGAAAGTTTCAGTAGCTTTGAGCATATTATAGTTATAGCTAGTAGTGGCAGGAATAGTAACTTCAAAGCCATGAAATGGGAACTTGCTGTATTGGTGATCTGTGGATGGTACAGTGCGCATCTCATGTATCCATGGTTGTCCTAATAGAATGTTGTAAGCCAAGGGAATGTCAAGCACCTGACAAGTGACATCCCTTTCTACAGGACTAACGTGAATGGGTAAGACCATAAGACCTAGAGACTTTTGTTCCACTTCATCAAATGCTTTGATGGTGATCTTACATCGAGGATTGATAGAGTCCTCAGAATAATTCAATTATCTAAGTAGAGCACTAGAGATAATATTTAGGCCAATGTTGTTATTGATGAGTACCCAATGAACATGTGTTTGATGGATCATAACCTTGATGTGTAGAGGTTGATTGTGTGGGTGACTCAGTGAGTTATCATCCTACTTAGAGAAGGTCATAAGATAAGGAGAGTTCATGTGACCTATCATGAATTGAAATCACTCAAGATCAAGATCTTAAGGAACATTTTCCTCAGTGAGGGCTTTGTCCAAAATCTGCCTATGAGTAGGTGAGATTTTTAGTAGCTCAAGATGGAAATTTGAGCATTAGTTCATTCCAATTGATTGAGAACACTATAACTGGTTGTCATTGAGTTTGTTGTGGGTTTTTCACCTTTTCTAGATGGACCAGCAAGGGCTTTGTCTTTGTGTTGTTCAAGATTAGAAGTAGAAGGTGCAGCGCCTTTCAGCACCAACTTGGCATGAGAGCGAGTAACAACATTAGCACAGTGTTGCGAGGGTGTGATATCCATTGTGTTGGGAGTAGGGCCTCTCAAGACAAATGGTGTCTTAGGTTTGTCATTATCTTGTTTTTCCTTAATGGTAATGACGTCGCAATAGTCAGAATCCATAGGTTCAACCATGTTGATCATGTTGTCATCATTCAAATATGTATAGTTGACCTTGGTTTTAGGTTTTGGTTTCAAAGTCTCTCCTTTTTCATAGGCTAGGAAAGGCTCTTTGAATGCCTTGTGATCCAAGTTTTTGTTATGTCCATCTACCACAAGTTCACCAACATCAATCATGTCCTGGACTTTATGGCGCAAGTTTATGCAGTTGCTAGTTTTGTGTCCCTTATTTTGGTGATACTCATAGAATGAGGTTTCATTCCACCATGGTGGACGTGGTTGTGGATCATAGGGACAAGGATTGTCTATTGGTGAAATAAGCTTGTGTTGCAGCAATGTTTTGTAAACCACATCCAAAGGCTCACCCAAGGGTGTATATTCTTGCTTAGGGCCTGTGGCCTATGAGTTTCTTGGTTTTTTTTTGGATGCCTTATTGTTAGGAGGAGGCTTCTCAGCATTTTTGGCCGCATTGAGGCTATCTGTGAGATTAAATGTCACCTCAGCAGGTTTGGGGGTGACATTGTCAACAACTCCATCATGTACAATTTCTCGGTTCTTGTTGACATGTTTGGTTTTATCCCTATTAGAAGTGGAACCTTGTTTTATGTCCTTCTAAAGAGTGAGTTCACCTTTCTTGACCATAAATTCCTCAATACGGATAGCTTGTGTAATCATGTCTTCAAAGGTACGTGGACCTTGAAGTTTGACTCTATATCCAAAATTAGGTAGAAGATTATTAGTGAAGATGTCAAGCTTTTCTATTTCTAGAATTTTGCATGAATACTTAGTGTAAATTTGTCTCCACCATTGGAGGAATGTGAGAAAAGGTTCTCTGAATTTTTGCTTAAGGTTGCATAGATCTCAAATTTTAACAGGGTGTTGAATGTTATGAGAATACTACTAGACAAATAAGTTGGCAATTTAGTCAAATGTCTTGATATTGGGAGGTAAGTGTGAGAACCACTCCAAAGCCTAACCACCTAGGCTCCTAGGGAATAAATGCATGAGGTATGTCTGATCATGCATAAACTCCATAGACAAGGCACCAAACTCCTACAAGTGATCTTAGGGATCAGTGGTGCCAAAGTACTTGTCATACTTAGGTAGCTCTACACCTCATGGTAAAGGAGGCATGTTTATGGTCTTGTCAAATGGAAATGGACAAAGAGTATCTAATGTGTACATTTTTGTGGGTTTCTCTTTCTCATGCATCATCTGAGCCAGTTGGTCTTGCATAATTTTTAATTTTTTTTGGATTTTGGAAGTCTCAGTTTCTTCTTCAAGCATGATAATGGTTTCCACATTGAAATGAGAGGGTATCTTAGCTCCCTCTTGGGCAAGTTTGAGAAAATACTTTTCTTTCTCTTTGTTGAGTAGGATTCCCATGACCTTTTGAAAGTTTTTGTCTCTTCAACATTTTTCTATGTGTTCAAGGAGTATTTCCACCTCTTCTCTTTCCTCATCAGTGTCATGGTCTTTCTATTTCTCTTTGTCATTTCTAGGTGGTTCTTGATGTCTACTATGACTACCATGTTCAGGTTCACGATTAGTCATTGTAGGAACGTGTTTAGTTTTAGTATGTTGTGTTTTGAAAGGTCCTTTGAAAACAAAGTCATGCATCATGTTTGGAGATATAGGACCTCTACCTATCTCAGTATCCTCTTGATACAAAGGATTATAGTTTGTTGTAGGTTTATGGAAATTTTTTGTTGGACTCAAGGTGACTTGACAAGTGAGGGAGATCATGTAGATGCCTCACTAGACGAATTAGATGCAAACTATGTAACAAAAGGTAAGTGACCTCTTCTATGATTATAGCCCCTAGCATGACCTCACCTAATTCTAAGAGGATAAAACACATTGCCACTTCTTGTTGCAATAGTCATACATAAGGGAAAAGAGCAAAAACACTTGGACAAGCATTGTACTAGGACTAAGTCTCTGTAAAAAAGACAAAGTAAGAATGTTGTCTATTAAGGCACAAATAGTCTAATTTAAAGGCTAGAACAACCAAAGGTTATGAGTAATGTAGCTCAAAGCATGACAAGCACTAAAGAATGAAGGGTGAAGACAACTTAAGAGATGAGACTAGTCAAAGCACAAGACACAAGTCTTCAACTAAGCAAAGTACTGATATTTGGGACTATTTTTAGACAGAGGACAGACAACTTAATGTAGGAAATAAATTGAATATAGGTCACAGATTTGTCAAATAAGTTGATTTTAAATTCAAAATAGTAATTTTAAATTCACACAAAGACTTTCTTTGACTCGCGTGAAGAAGTGACAAGATAACAAAGACCATTTGCAAGATCTCATGTGGGTATACACAAGATCTCTTGCAAAGACCTGAATGGGCTCGCGCAAGAAAATACAAGTCTGTGCACAAAAATCAAGACCTAATTGACAATAGCATTGGATTTTGAAGAGATTTCTTAACTATTTGGACAGATTGATAGGCTAGTTGGAGTAATTTGTTGAATAGATAGCAAGGTTAACTCTAAAAATTGTTTGGACAGATGTTTAATTTTCAATCAAGACAAAGTGTTTAGACAAGATAGTGGGAAACAAGCAGTATTCGAATACAATCCAATTGAAGACAACGCTGTTGGATACAATTAAGTAATTGTGTATTGTCTTTGATGTTACACAAATGCCATATCAGTTATCAGACAGAGTCTACCAAGTTCTGTCGGTCAGGAAAACAGTTTACAGAGTCTACCAAGCTCAGTCGGTCAGTAAAGCCTTTTGTAGTGTATACCGAGCATTCCTGTATGTCACACGGTGAGTTAGTGTTAACCGAGTTCGCATGATAAGCTAAGGAAAGTTTAGTTCTTACCGAGATCACTCGGGTATCAAAGGATTTTGTAGCGGACGGTTAATGTTAACCGAGTTCGCACGGTAAGCTAAGGAAAGCTTAGTTTTCACCGAGCTCACTCGGTAGTCGAAGACAACTTTTACCGAGTCTAGTCGGTTTCCAAAGGAAGTGGCAGGTTTATCGAATTCCTCGGTAATTGTAGTTTTTACCGAGTTATGCCGGTTAACACAGGAAGCAGTTTTTTTTGTTCTGTATTGAACGAGCAGCGTCGGCCAGTGAAAATTTTTGTTTTGATTGTTAGTTCAAGCCAACTTTGGAATATGTTTTGTCAAGTTGGTTGGTCCAACCTGGTATTATGTATAGTATATAAAGAGGTGCTCAAGATGCAGAAAAGTGTGGAATAGAGAGTGTATACGGATAGTGCAAGGAAGTGCAAGGAAGAGACTTGTGTGTGCCTAAGCAGAGTTGAGCAGAGGGAAATCTTGGAGCTACAAAGATATATTTAATCAGTAAGGATATTGTGGAGCTAAACTGAGATCTGTATTCAGCAAGATAAGTTGCATGTATTTTCAGATCATTCATTGTTGCTTTCTAACCATTGTAACAATGATTCCAAAATCTCCTAACAGAGTTGGTTTAACAGCCATTCCATAAATCCTTTAATAGGGTGGCAATTCAGTTGAATTGTTCTAAAGACCTCTTACAAGGCCACTCCTAACAGGGTGATTAAATCCTCTAACAGGGTCACACCTAACAGTGTGTTTTGTAACCTTTAACAGGGTTGGCTCCTAACAGGGCTCACTTCAGAAGAGTGAAAATTGGTGACTAGTTGCTGGTGGTTTTTCCCATATTGGGTTTCCACGTAAATCTGGTGTCTACTGTGTTCATGATTACTTTCTTTTGCATGGTCACTTATTTTAGTAAATGCTTAATAAATTAACTAAACATCTATCAAGTTTTAAGCAGTAATTTATGTGTTTACCGAGTAGCAGCAACAACTAAGTTTAAGGCATCTTTGGGATTGTTGAATTTGTTTTTGTGGTAACTGATTCACCCCTCCCCTCTCAGTTACCCCATCTTCATTTTCCAACAATTGGTATCAGAGCTTTTGGTGCTTGCAGGAGGAGATTTCAAAGATCTAAGCCAAAGATCAAGATGTCTTACAAGAGGGAAATCCCAAGGCTTAATCAAAACAACTTCTCAGCATGGCAGGGATTAATGATACTTCATCTAGCTTCCATTGGTGACATTGGTCTGAAATATCTTGATGAGGAATATGTAGAACCATCAGGTACATTATCAGTCAATGACATTGCTATAAAAAAGACTCATAACATTATGATGATTGATATTGCATCTGCCTTGAGTTATGAAGAGTTTGATGATGTTAAGGACTACACTACTGCCTATGAAATGTGGGAAAGACTGAAAGAGATCTATGGTGGAGATGACAATGTTAGAAGAGCCAAAGCTGAAAGTCTGAGAGGATAGTTCGATCAGATGAAAATGAAAGAAGATGAAAACATTGCCAAATATGTTGAAAGAATTAAAGCATGTGTCAGTGCTATCAAAGCTTTTGGAGGAAGTATCAGTGAAGAGACAGTCATAAGTAAAGTTTTTAGAACTCTACTTCCATTTTATGCCATCAGGGTATCAGCCATTCAAGAAAGAAGGTGTGAGGCCAATCACAAGATAAACCTAGAGGCCATAGTTGGAAGATTGACAGCATTTGAACTAGATAATTTTGATAATTATGTTCCAGCTGCAAAGAACATTGAGTCTGCATTTGAAGCCAAGCTTTCACTCAAGGAAAAAGGAAAGAAGAAGAAAGAATCTCAGTTAGAGAGTGAAGATCAATCAGATCAGAGTTCTAACAGTGACCTTGAAGTAATTGAAGCTCTACTTGCAAGGAAATATTCAAGAGGAAGAGGTAAATACAAAGGTAAAGTACCCCTAATCTGCTTTTCATGTGAAGAAGTTGGTCATATTGCTACAAGGTGTCCAAACAAGAAAGATAAAGATGAAAAGAAAGATAATAAATGGAACAGTAAGAAATATCTCAAATCATTTAAGGATAAAAGTAAGAAATCATGTTTTATGGCTAAAGATTCTAATGATTCTAATGATGAAGAAGAGGATGAGATTGTTTACATTACTGTAAAAGATGAATCTGACAATGAAGAAATGGCACTCATCTCTCACATAAGTAAGAATGATACATGGATCATTGATAGTGGCTGCTCACATCATATGACTGGAGATAAAACAAAGTTTGATCAATTTGAAGAGTATGATGGTGGCAGTGTAAGATTTGGAAACAATGAACCTTATTGCATCAAAGGAAAAGGAAGAATCACTCTAACCCAGGAACTTGTATGTGATAATGCTTATTGGGTAGAAGACCTAAAGCACAATTTGTTGAGTGTGGCACAGTTACTCAACAATGGATTCAAAGTAGAATTCATCCAAGGCAAAGCAATACTACTGAACGGTAAAGGAAAGCTGATTGGATCTGGTACTCAAACTAAAGGTAACTTGTTCTATCTTGAACTTGGTGAACATTCATGTTTTATTGCTCAAATAGAAGACAGTTGGTTATGGCATAAAAGGTTATGTCATGTGAATTTTGACAATTTGGTAAAGATAAGAAAATTCAAGAAAGTGAGAGGCATTCCTGATTTAAAGAAACCAGAGGTCGGTTTATGCAAGAATTGTCAAATTGGAAAGATGGGTAAGTCTAGTTTCAAAAGCAAAAATTATCAGTCTGAAGATTTATTAGAAATTGTGCATACTGACTTATGTGGACCTATTGGAACTGAAAGCTATACTGGTGAAAAATATTTTATTCTTTTTGTTGATGATTATTCAAGAATGATGACTGTCATGTACCTAAGGAACAAATCAGAAGCATTTGAAAAGTTCAAATGGTATTTGGCAAGAGTAGAAAAAGAAACAGGGAAAATATTGAAATGCCTAAGGTCAGACAGAGGTGGTGAATTTATTTCACATGAATTCAATAACTTTTGTATTGAAAGAGGAATCAAAAGACAGGTTTCAGCACCAAGTACTCCTGAACAAAATGGCATAGCTGAAAGAAAGAACATATCCATCATGGATTGTGCAAGAACCTTGATGATAGAAAAGAATGTTGCTATCAAATACTAGAAGGAGGCTATCAGTACAGCAGTTCATACCTTAAACCGAGTACAGTTGAAAAAAGACTCATTCAAAACTCCCTATGAATTATGGTATGGCTATAAACCCAATGTAAGTTATCTGAAAGTATTTGGAAGCAAATGTTATAACTTGAAAGAATCTAGAAAAGGTAAATTTGATGTAAAAGGTGATGAAGGTATATTTCTTGGATACTCATGCAAGAGTAAAGCATATAGATGCTTGAACTTATCTACTCACAAAGTCATAGAAAGTATACATGTGAAAGTTGATGAGTTTGCAGAAAAGACTGAAGAAGAAAGCAGAAAAGAGCCAGAAGATTACAAAATATTCATCTTCAGTGAACCGAATATAATATCAACTGCATCTGAGAATCAGAAATCTTCTTCTACCGAGTCATCACTAACTGAGTTGCAAGAAACATCTACCGAGCCAACATCTACCGAGCCAACGTCTACTGAGTCAGAGAATACCGAGTTAGAGATTACCGAGCTAGAGGTAACTGAGCATGTGCATACCGAGCCAGACCAAACTGAGCATGAAGGTGAAATGCAAGAAGATAATGACAAGATTCATCCAAAAGGAAAAGAACCTGTTCTAGCCAAGTATGTCAGGAGACATCATTCAACAGATCAGATCATTAGAAATAAATCTGAAGGAACCATCACAAGAAGTAAGTTGAAAGGTACTTGTTTACGTGCTGATTTTGAACCTAGAACTGTCAAAGATGCATTAGAAAATGATAATTGGATTGAAGCAATGAATGAATAAATAGAGCAGATAGAGAAAAACAAGACATGGACTCTTGTACCCAGGCCTAAAGACAAAAATGTAATCGGTACAAAGTGGATTTTTAGAAATAAGTTGGATGAAAATGGTAAAGTATCAAGAAACAAAGCTAGATTAGTGTGCAAAGGATATTCTCAAGAGGAAGGCATAGATTATGGAGAAAATTTTGCTCCCGTTGCTAGATTGGAAGGTGTTAGAACCTTATTAGCATATGCTGCTTACAAAGGATTTAAATTTTATCAGATGGATGTCAAGTCAACATTTCTAAATGGTATACTGGATGAAGAGGTCTACATTGAACAACCTGAAGGTTTTATAAATCCAGATAAAAAGAACATGGTTTGCAAATTGTACAAGGCACTGTATGGTCTGAAACAAGCCCCTAGAGCATGGTATGAAAGATTGCATAGCTATCTTATTCAAATTGGATTTCAAAGAAATAATGATAACAGTAGTTTGTATATCAAGGAAGGACCAAAAAATAAGATTGTCCTGGCAGAAATATTTGTAGATGATACTGTTTTCACAGGGAATGATGATCTTTGCAAAGAATTTTCAGAACAAATGAGCAAGGAATTTGAAATGTCAATGTTCAGTGAAATCAAATTCTTTGTTGGACTTCAAATTCAGCAGAACAAGAATGGCATCTACATCACTCAAGCAAAATACATCAAAGAGATATTGAAAAAGTTTGGTATGGAAGACTGTAAACCAGTTGGAACTCCCATGTGTACTGGACTAAAACTTACCAAAGAAGATGATTCAAAGGAAATAGATTAGACATTGTACAGATCTATGATTGAAAAGTTGCAATATGTAGTTCATACTAGGCCAGATATTGCTCTTGCAGTTGGAATTGTGGCAAGATTTTCAGCCAAACCAAGAGAAAATCACATGATGGCAATCAAGAGGATAATGAGATATCTGAAAGGAACTGAAGATTATGGATTATGGTATAAATTTGGAGGAAACCTAGACTTAAAAGTGTTTACTGATGCTGATTGGGTAGGAAACCTTGACGACAGAAAAAGCACAAGTGGAGGTGCATTCTTTCTTGGAAAGAGGTTGGTTTCTTGGACAAGCAAAGAGCAAAATTGTACATCTCAATCAACAGCAGAGGCAAAGTATGTTGCTGCAGCAGTAAACTATTCTAATTTTGTTTGGTTCAAACAATTGCTACAAGGCATGAAGATGGAAATCAAGGAACCAGTTGTCATGTTTTGTGATAATACAAGTGCAATCAACATATCTAAGAATCCAGTAATGCATTCTAAGACTAAGCACATTGCAATCAAGTATCACTTTGTCAGAGAATTGGTGCAGGACAAGGAAATCAGATTGGAATATGTCCATACAAAGGAATAGATTGCTAACATATTCACAAAGCCTTTACCTAAGGATGCATTTTTGTATCTCAGAGGTAAGTTAGGGGTCATTCCCCTATTTGAAGTTCACTAAAAATAAGTTTTAGTGATGCATCAGCTCTTACAAAATTGAACAATCATTAGTTGATGCAGCAAATCAAAGAAATATTGCATATGAATCAGTACTAAAAGTACAATGAAATTCATTGAAATTGGATTGTCTTCGGCATGTGTTGTCAAAGAGGGAGAGTTTTACTGTCATATCTTTCCGAAATTTGATTATGTAATTCCTTCACAGAGGGAGATTACTGTAAGAGGGAGAGTTCTCTATCTTAGAGGGAGAATTATTAATTGTGTTGTGTTGCTGTAGACTTGCTTTCAAATTTCATTTCTGCTATGACATGTTGTGTTTCCATCAATGCCAAAGAGGGAGATTGTTGGATACAATTAAGTAATTGTGTATTGTCTTTGATGTTACACAAATGCCATATCAGTTATCAGACAGAGTCTACCGAGTTCTGTCAGTCAGGAAAATAGTTTACAGAGTCTACCGAGCTCAATCGGTCAGTAAAGCCTTTTGCAGTGTATACCGAGCGTTCCTGTATGTCACACGGTGAGTTAGTGTTAACCGAGTTCGCACGGTAAGCTAAGGAAAGTTTAGTTCTTACCGAGATCACTCAAGTATCAAAGGATTTTGTAACGGACGGTTAGTGTTAACCGAGTTCACACGGTAAGCTAAGGAAAGCTTAGTTTTCACCGAGCTCACTCGGTAGTCGAAGACAGCTTTTACTGAGTCTAGTCGATTTCCAAAGGAAGTGGCAGGTTTATCGAATTCCTCGGTAATTGTAGTTTTTACCGAGTTCTGCCGGTTAACACAGGAACAAATTTTTTTTGTTCTGTATTGACCGAGTAGCGTCGGCTAGTGAAGAATTTTGTTTTGATTGTTAGTTCAAGCTGACTTTGGAATATGTTTTGTCAAGTTGGTTGGGCCGACCTGGTATTATGTATAGTATATAAAGAGGTGCTCAAGATGCAAAAAAGTGTGGAATAGAGAGTGTATACGGATAGTGCAAGGAAGTGCAAGGAAGAGACTTGTGTGTGCCTAAGCAGAGTTGAGCAGAGGGAAATCTTGGAGCTACAAAGATATATTTAATCAGTAAGGATCTTGTGGATCTAAACTGAGATCTATATTCAGCAAGATAAGTTGCATGTATTTTCAGATCATTCATTGTTGCTTTCTAACCATTGTAACAGTGATTCCAAAATCTCCTAACAGAGTTGGTTTAACAGCCATTCCATAAATCCTTTAATAGGGTGGCAATTTAGTTGAATTGTTCTAAAGACCTCTTACAAGGCCACTCCTAACAGGGTGATTAAATCCTCTAACAGGGTCACACCTAACAGTGTGTTTTGTAACCTTTAACAGGGTTGGCTCCTAACAGGGCTCACTTCAGAAGAGTGAAAATTGGTGACTAGTTGCTGGTGGTTTTTCCCATATTGGGTTTCCACGTAAATCTGGTGTCTACTGTGTTCATGATTACTTTCTTTTGCATGGTCGCTTATTTCAGTAAATGCTTAATAAATTAACTAAACATCTATCAAGTTTTAAGCAGTAACTTATGTGTTTACCGAGTAGCAGCAGCAACTAAGTTTAAGGCATCTTTGGGACTGTTGAATTTGTTTTTGTGGTAACTGATTCACCCCTCCCCTCTCAGTTACCCCATCTTCATTTTCCAACAATTGGTATCAGAGCTTTTGGTGCTTGCAGGAGGAGATTTCAAAGATCTAAGCCAAAGATCAAGATGTCTTACAAGAGGGAAATCCCAAGGCTTAACCGAAACAACTTCTCAGCATGGCAGGGATTAATGAGACTTCATCTAGCTTCCATTGGTGACACTGGTCTGAAATATCTTGATGAGGAATATGTAGAACCATCAGGTACATTATCAATCAATGAAATTTCTATAAAGAAGACTCATAACATTATGATGATTGATATTGCATCTGCCTTGAGTTATGAAGAGTTTGATGATGTTAAGGACTACACTACTGCCTATGAAATGTGGGAAAGACTGAAAGAGATCTATGGTGGAGATGACAATGTCAGAAGAGCCAAAGCTGAAAGTCTGAGAGGACAGTTCGATCAGATGAAAATGAAAGAAGATGAAAACATTGCCAAATATGTTGAAAGAAATTTGAGTATGAATTTCAACAGAAATTTGATATCAATTCAATTCAACCTCCTTAATGAGGAATTATGAGTCCCTTAAATAGAATTCCTGGAATCCATCAATGGGTGAGATCAACTTGGATCGACAGTCAGAATTGAAGCAAAGATTCCGTTAAAATGGAAACTTTCTTTTGTAGGTGAAGTGAACTATTTCTGATCTAAGTGTGATGAGTAGTTAACTAAACTTGTCATGGGTGTGAGATCAAGTTAACTAGATTGATTCCAATTCAAGAGGTAGTTCACTCAGAGTTTCCATTTAGAACTAAAGAGTAGAATTAGGAAAGATATTTAATTTAATAAAATTAGATATGACCTCATAAATACATTTCCTATTTAATTAAATAATTTCATTCACTTAATTAGAATAGGCATATTCATTAAATTAAATAAATTTAATTCCTTAGTACATTAGCCTTAGGTGACAATTTAAGTTAATAAACTATAAATACTTTAGATTAAATTAAATTTAAATCAAATAGGTTCAATGCGACTAATATGAGTAAATACTATAGGAATTAAATAATAAGTATAATGGACACAGGTTAGGGTTTTCTGCATCTGACAATTAAGTCAAGTAGCGAATGTTAGAACAAGAATTTCCTAATGACATAGGACTTAGGATTGATTAAAATAGACCAGAATTAGTGATCATGGCAATGAGCCAATTTTGTGGTATTACAATGTTTTGACAAAAGAGACAACTGAATGTAATTGCTGAGGAGGGAATGGATGAGCTAGTAAAAGCCATCAAGAAGCCTGAGCTACCTATGGATGATGCGCGACCATTGGCCTTCATTATGAAGAACCAAGATGATGACTTTCTTGCACACATAGCCATCCCTCCCCCACATGCTGACACTAAGGATTTGACTCCTAATGATTATCAAATCAAGGAAGTCCTATTAGGAAGGCCCATAGTAGATACCACCAAAGTATTGATCACTACGGGCATAAAAGAGGTGTTCAGACACATGGACCGAGATAAGTCTGAGTTGATACTTCTGTAGAAACAAAATGAGCTTTTGAGAGGCTACTTAGATAGAGTAGTGGGCCCAATAGACTTGGATAATGATAGATCACTCTTGTTGTAGCATTAGAGAGAAAAGAGAAGGGCACTGTACATGTGGATTCATTTTTGGGAGCATGTCGACAATGGCATGAGAATTTTGAGGAAAAGGGTGTACAAATAATACATGGAAATTTGAACTTGTTACACTATATTCAGTCGAGCACAGATAAACTAGTGTCCATAGTGAACAAAGATTTTGGGTTGATGGATGAGGTACATACCTAGGCAAAAGACCTACAGATTTTGACATCAATAAAAGGTCAAAGGTATCATACACTCATGGATGTATATACAATAGAAGAGCTTGATAAGCTTGATGATTGGATAGATAAGATAGTTTCCTATAATAAATTTATGGAGGGACTACATCAGGATATTCAGAGATTAAGAGACTGGACTAAAGAGAATATTTTGGAAACAAAGAGGTATTACAATGTTGTCTGCCTTGACATTTTTGAAGATGAGTCAAAAACCAAGCTCAATTTAGTGCAATTAGTAGTCCAACAATTCCAAAGAGCTTTTGAGGATATTTTGTCAAATTAAGATATTAGGAAAGCATTTAAGACTAAAGAGGTATTGTTGGAACTAGACACTAAACTTGAGGATTTTGCAGAAACTCATATGGATGTTAGCAATTTTTGGCAAATAGTTAAAGATAAATATGGAGCTTTGGATTTTCCACAAGCTACCCAAGTAACAGATATCATTGATAAATTTAAGAATAAGCATCCAACCATCACTTTGGGATAGGGAAAGGAAAAATCCAGATGCTGGAAATTCAATTTTGACACTTGGGAAAATTTTGGATTTTTGGAACCTGCCACCAAGGTGCGTGGGTACACTATTTTCAGACGTGAGCTGACAATTTTGAAGAGCTAACTATGTACTAATAGTTAACTACCAGTTCCTAATTTAGAGCATTCCATGCACCGAAAATGTATTTTGACGATAATTCATCTCCTAGAAACATTTAGAGAAGGTCGAGCTTCCATTTTTAGAGCTTCCAATGACTCTTAGACCCTCTTGCAACTTCCTTTTTCCTAGATACTTCTTATTTTATTGTTTTAAGTCATGTAAAAAGCTCATGCACCCATTAATTGATATAAACAAGGGTCGAGACCTGCTTAGCACCATTTAGAGAGTCAGTTTGTATATAATTAGATTTGTTTGATTTTTTTTGGCATGTGTTTGCATTTTAAGAGCTCTCACTCTCAACACAAAAAGAGGAGATGTTTTCTTCTTATAAATACGTGGATGTAATATGTACTCTAGGCCATTATTTTGATGCAATAATATATGCTATTGGTGCTTTCATTTAGAGTGTAGTTATTCTTGTCGTAGTGTGTTATTTTTGTGAATGCATGTTCATGAATAACAATGGAGCCAATGGTTTTTCTTGTATTGTTATGATTGTGCAACTTTTTAATTCTTGTATTTGCCTCATATTAACAAATTCTACTGCCGTACCAAGTTGGAGAAAAGATCACCTATTGTTCTTGCATGGCTTCTTGTCTCACATGATTGAACTTTTCGTGGCCTTGTGATTTGATGAGAAGCAAAACATCTTTCGATTATTACTAAGTTCTCATCGATAATTGCATCAATGGAATTGAGGAAGTGCTGCTCCTATTTTCATTGGTTTCCTACCCAATTTTTTTGATGATTTAACTTGCAGACATATTCTTACCATGGTTTATGTCTGTTAGGAAATTTCTCTTTCAAGTTATTTGCTTTAATCTCTTGTTACCCTATTTTCTTTATTTTCTTTTCTAACATTTGGTTAAAATAGGAATTCATATAGTTGCATTGATACATTGCATTCATCATAAGACATAAAATACTAAAAATATATATCTTTTATGCTTACTTTTCAAAATAGCGGATCAAACATCTTATCTGAAATTGACTGAACCAGCAAAGGCCTCCTCGTGAACATACACATTTATCTTCAATTGAGTGGATTCCAATAGATTGCAAGATTGCCCAAAACCTTGGAGTTGATCCTAGATTATCTTTTTAAGAGAGGAGTTTGAGAGGATTCCTATCATTAAGCATCATGCAGAACGATAGCTCAATAGTTTACACCCCTTAGGAGGAAGTGGCCTTGATGATTGTGAGTGCTAGAATCAATCTTAGACTCTATAGAATAAGATTTATGTGTCTTCTCCTTCATCCTTGAAGATGGTCAAGCTACCAATGCATAAGTCTAAGAGCCTATGAGAGAATCCAACTGAGAGATCTTAGCTTGCTCTCGAGTCAAATGATTACAAAAAATCTCAAAGGATTGCATGATAAATCTGTTACCCAAAGCATCTTTTGTGGAATAGAAGGTGGAAGAAAAAATTTGAAAGTTTCCATGAAGCTTAGAAAGAACCAGGTAGATGCACTCAGTGTCATTCTTTGTTTTCCAACAACCCTGTAATAAAGATCTTTTTTTATTGAACTTCATCAAGAAGTCCTTAATGGAAGGAAAATAATTCGATACAAGAGAGGTAAGCTTTGCCTCAATCTGAAATGCCCTCAACTGTTTCACTGTACCAAACAAGCCTTCAAGCTTGGTCCACATAGCTAGAGGGGTATTACACCCATGAAGATGAAATTGTAGACTAACAGATACCTATAAATAATCAATCCTTTCCTAATCCATCTTGTTCTAGTGCTACATGACCTCAATGGGCCCCTGTAAAAATGGCTGCACTGCATCTAAACAAGACCACAACTCTTTTGATCGGAGAAGCCATGTCATCAAGGTCTTGCATGTGTGATATTTATGATTGGTCAAAAGTTCTAGACAAGAAGAGATCTCAACCATTTTTTAAGAAGGTGTTGGACTATTTTTTGAAAAAATTCTTGTTTACTAATGTAAATAACAGAAACAATAATACAAAACACCCCCCACAATACAACAAATTGAACCCCTACTGCTAGAAGGAATGTGTAAACAAGAAGAGTTTCTAGAAAAAAGACTTTAGTTTGAGAATCACATCTACCTTTGAGAAATACTAATGAATATAGTAGAGAATCTAGATAAGGCTCAAGAAAAAATTTTCGTTGCTTTTTTTAGATAAAAAAATGGAGCTATAATGAACAAGTTACCCCCCACCCCCTTGGAAGATTGAAGACATCATCAGACTTAAAGCTCAATTACAGGTACCAATCTAGAAAAAATAATAATTAACTACACCATTGTCTCTATCTTTGAATATGCTTTTCGTCACTTCTTTCAAATAAAAAAAAGACCCCCGTATGGTCAAGTTAGAGGCAAAAAATTGATAGGGCCCCCGTATAGCAAACTTTTTTTGCAAAACCCTTTAAAAAAATTGAATATGGGCTTAAGTTTATGTCCTCAACCCCCACCCCCCCCCATGTGACTACAGGTGGAAGGGCTACATGGAGCTTCTAGTTCAGTAGTGCATCCAGGCTGTGGGGTAGAGCGAAGCTGGGCAGAGTTGGGCGACATCTTGGTGGAGGCACTAGCGAAGGGTGGCAGTGGTGTTGAAAATGAAAGTGGTGGAGACACCAATCACTAGCAGTTCAATTAACCCCGTGCAGTTATTCTAACCATTATGGTGGGTGAGATAATCGTAGTGGTGTAAAACTCACAGATTTTTATTATTATTATTTTCAAAAAATCACATCAGAATGTGTGCCAAAGGTTATACGACCTTGGTATGCAAAAAACAATTGTCTCCCAAGTCAACATTGTCCAAAATTGATAAACTTTATATGAAAATGGGGGTTTTGATGCCTTTTGAATCCAACAGTGAGGTTTGTTTGGTCTTAAAGTGCTCCAAAAATTAGAGACCCCCCTATTTTCATAGAAAAAACTTGAAAAATGCTAGATATATTCTGTCAAACCCTTGTTCTTCTTTTTCTTCAAACAAGAATAGGTAGCCATAGGCAAGGCTCTAATACCATGTAGAATTTGATGATGAACAAATTCATAGATCCCTAGATATCCTACATGCAAATAACCTATTACAAGGAATAAAGAAAGGTGTTGTGATGTGGAGCCTAATCAAACTCAGAGGTTTATTCGGTGTGGGTTCCCTCCAAATTATTTCTACGAGGGTTTAGGGGCAGTGCCCCTATGGGGTCCTGGGGCAACGCCCCAAGTGCACCCCTTGTCGTAGTACAAGGTGGGGTCGAGGGGCAACGCTCTTGCAAGGGTTTTGGGGGGTAGTGCCCCCAAAGCAAAAAATGAGCTTATATTATAAAAGGCGTTGGCTACTATTTTTCTATTATTTTAGCCCTAATTTTGTAAGCATCAAAAATTTTGTATAAAAGGTTTAGGGTTAGGGATTTTCATTAGGTGTGATGCAAAAATTGGTTCTTGCAGCGGTATTGAGCTGTAAGAGATTATGGATTGTAATCAGGTTGTAATGACTGGATCATAATAATATTGGACTTTTTGTAGGTGGACGTAGCCCAAGGATTGGGTGAACCACGTTAAATCTTGGTGTCTTGTGTTCTCTTATGTTTGATTTGTTATTTTTTTTATTGGTTATATTTGCATGTAACTGTTATTTCTGTCTAAGCTTAATCCTAACAAAAGGAAGAGAGAGAAGGGTTTGCTCAATAAACAAGAAGATTGAATTTACTTTTGCAAAATAGAATGAATGAATTTACAACCGATCAATCCTTATGAAGGAGATAGAAACCTAAAAGGGAAACCCTAAGAGGTAAATGACATTCAATAATTACTAATTAATTATTAAATGGAAATGCATGGTGCATAAAGTGAAATCTTATCAAGGGAGTAAAGGTAATTTAATAAATTAAATTAAATTAACCTTTCACTCTAACATAGCTTTATACAAGAATATGATATATGTCAAAAACATATAGAGAAGGTGTCCCATAAAGTAAATTTTTTTTAACTATAAACATTTTTCTATTAAAAAAAAAATATTTTTAGAATATTTAAATATTGATGTACTTTAAAAAAAATAAAATGATAAAAAAAAAATAGCATATGTTAGTATTTTTATTTTTATTTTTAAGTTCTAATTTTTATAATATTTATATATTAGATTTATACTTTCAGAAATCATAAAAATATTTCTATGTTAAGGATGAGCTTTATACAAGGATATAAAATACATAAAAAATATCTAATAATTTTTCAAAACTAGATACTTGAAACATATTGGAAAAATATCTCATAAATTTAAAATTATTTTTAACTATAAATATTTTTCTATTAAACAATATGTTGTTTTAAATATTCAAATATGTATGTACTTAAAAAAAAACTAACAATTTTTTATAATTCTAAATTGAAAATTAAAAGTTACATATAAAAGTGTCATCTAATAATATTAAAATATTAATCAAGAATTATTTTAATTTTATGGTTCTCTCATTTGGTATCAGAGCTTGAGACATGGGGAATGAAGGAACAACGATGAAATTTTCGATGGAGTTGCAAGAAAATTTATCTGTGTAATAAGTAATTAACTCTAGAACGACAGTTACTCATTTGGCACATCCAGTGTAAAAGCCATTCCTAGCAATCATCAAGGTCAGTATCGAGGCTAAGCCTATAAATTCATTTTCTATTCAAAGAAAATTTCAATAAAAAAATTCAATAAACAATAAAATGTTTTAAAAATATACATATGGTCTAGATGACAGAAGGAAAAATTGGAGAAAAACTGGACCCCAACATGTATTTCATCTCTCCAATCATACTCATCTCAAATTCCTTCTTCATTTCTTCCAAAAATATCTTGTTGGCTTCATCATTACCTCTAAAAATAATGTCATCTACAAATACTAAAACAATCAGCAAACCATCTTCATTCTTACTTAGGTACAAATTACAATCAACATTACCTTTCACAAATCCTAAATTTGTCAAATGTTTATCCAATCTTGTACACTAATCTCTAGGTCCTTATTTTAGTTCATACAATGTCTTCTTTAATCTGAAAACCATATCATTTTCATTTTTCAAAGGGAAGGCATCAAGTAGTTCAATGTATACTTCCGTTTCAAGTTCTCTATTCAAAATAGAAGATTTAACATCCATTTGATAAAATTCAAAGTTCTTATTACTTGCATATTCTCAATGCCTCTAATATAATTTTCACTTCCTGTAATCTAATTTTTAATGTCTCTAATCTAGAAATTGGAGTAAAAGTTTCCTCAAAATAAAAAGTTTCCTCCTTGTTCCTCACAAATTCACCTTGTTCATTCATCTTTTTTCTAAATATCCATTCAGTTCCAATAACATTCTTATCTTTAGGTCTAGGAACCAATTTTCAAGTCTTGTTCTTTTCAATTTGTTCTAATTATTAGGTTAAACTTGAGAAATAATTCATAATTCTTCACTAACCTTGTTTCTTGCCATAACTTCTTTGTTCACATTCCCAATGATTGCTTCAATGGGGTGATTATTTGCCACATTTTTGTTAGGTGTCACTTGTTCAATTTCAATTTCTACTCTAGGATCTTCTCTCTATACTTCTTCTAATTCAATCTACAAATCAGTGTTTGTTTCATTAAATAATTCCTTCACAATGTTTTGGTTGTTTAACCTTTGATTAGTCTCTTCATTGAAATTATAATCAAGTATCCTTTCTTGAATTATGAACTTTTCATCAACTCTAACATTAATACTTTCAACAATACTCTTCAATCTCAGATTTAAAAATCTATATGCTTTTCTTTTCAATGAATTTATAGGAAACATTCCTTCCTCAGTTCTAAAATTAAACTTTCCAATATCATCATCCCTCTTTGTAAATAATTTACTTCCAAAGATTCTAAAGTATTTAACATTAGAATATGTTCAAACCAAAGCTCATACGATGTCTTACATGTATCGTGTTTGATCTATACTTTGTTCATAGTGTATACTATTTTATTCACTACTTCTCTCCAAAATAAATGTGCTACATTATTCACAATCATGATTTCTCTAGTTGATTCTATTACTGGTATATTCCTTCTTTCTGCTACCCCATTCTATTGCAAAATCTTAGTTGATGAAAGTTGTCTCTTTACACCATTATCCTAACAAAAGTTATTAAAGTATTTTGAAATAAATTCTCCTCCTCTATCAAATCTGAAGCACTTGATTTTCAAACTAGATTCATTCTCAACTCTACCCTTCTTTACACCATTATCCTAACAAAAGTTATTAAAGTATTTTGAAATAAATTCTCCTCCTCTATCAGATCTGAAGCACTTGATTTTCAAATTAGATTCATTCTCAACTCTAACATTAATACTTTCAACAATACTCTTCAATCTCAGATTTAAAAATCTATATGCTTTTCTTTTCAATGAATTTATAGGAAACATTCCTTCCTCACTTCTAAAATTAAAATTTCCAATATCATCATCCCTCTTTGTAAATAATTTACTTCCAAAGATTCTAAAGTATTTAACATTAGAATATGTTCAAACCAAAGCTCATACAATGTCTTACATGTATCGTGTTTGATCTATACTTTGTTCATAGTGTATACTATTTTATTCACTACTTCTCTCCAAAATAAATGTGCTACATTATTCACAATCATGATTTCTCTAGTTGCTTCTATTACTGGTATATTCCTTCTTTCTGCTACCCCATTCTATTGCAAAATCTTAGTTGATGAAAGTTGTCTCTTTACACCATTATCCTAACAAAAGTTATTAAAGTATTTTGAAATAAATTCTCCTCCTCTATCAGATCTGAAGCACTTGATTTTCAAACTAGATTCATTCTCAACTCTACCCTGAATTTATTAAAAGCTTCATATTTATCTCTAAGAAATGCAACCCACATCATTCTGGTGAAATCATCAATGCAAAGCATGAAATACCTTTCACCATAACATTATCTTGTTCTTGTAGGACCACTCATATTTGTATGTACAATTTCCAACTTTACTAAAGTAGTAACCATCTTTGTTGGAAATTATTTTTTCTTCTCTTTTTCCTAGACACATTCTTTTCACATCATGTTAGTAGATTTCACAATCTTAGGAAAATTTCTAACTGCAAATGTAGTATTGACCTTCACAATGTTATCGAAGTTGATATGACAAGATATCTTATTCCATAACCAACTATCATCATCTTTAGCAACAAACATGCCATTTCAATAGGGTTCAACTAAAATACATTACATCTTGTCTGTGTACTAGTACTAATCAAAGTATCATTCTTATCCTTCTTAATGCAAGTCTTTATTGTAAACTACAAGTAATATATCTTTTCAACTAGTTGTCCAACACTCAAAAGATTATGTTTCAAATCATCCACAAAGTAAACATCCTTAGTGTTACTCTTTTCATCAAGACTAATAGATCATTTTTCTTTTATGTGACATGTTGCATTATTTCCAACTCTAACTATACCTTCATCATAACTATTGAGTTCAACAAATTTATTCATATCTCCATTCATATGATGGGAACAACCACTGTCTATAATCTAATCAAACTCTTTCTTCTCAATCTATGATACTAAGGTTGTTTCTTCCTTCACATCTTCTTTTATTTCTTTTTTAAGGCTTTCTTCTTTAGTAGAAACAAATCATATCTCATCATCCTCATCATCACTATCATCTCAAAAATTCACCATCTTAAAATCAGTTTCATCATCCTCATTAACAAAGAAATGATCCCTAGGTATTCTTGACTTGTGACGCTTTCTAGGCTTAAATGTCTTTATTCTCTTAGTACATTTAGAATAATAATGACCAAGTTCTTTAAATGTCTAACAAAAAACAATTTTGTTACCTTTAGGTTCTCCATTCATAAGAAGAGAAAGTCCTTCATCAATCTTCTTTTTCTTTTCTTGGTCGGCTACCACTAGCATAATCTCTACTTGTACTTGTGCTTTTGTTCCTTTGAATGTAAAATCAACTTTCAATTCTAAGATTTTTTTTTTTTTTTTTCTATCCATAACTTAAGAAGTGTTTCCATTTCCATCTTCCATCTATCATAGTTAATTCCATCAAACTTAAGACTTTCTTTTCTAAAATAAGTCATGGATCTCCTCAACCTGTTAAATTTTTCCTTCAAGGACCTGATGATCTGATAGCAATTATTAGAAGACAATTCAACCAAGTTAAATGAGTGGTGGGGGGGGGGGGGGGCGGGGGGGGGGGGGTGGGTTGGGGAGGGGGGTGTGAATCAGTTATATATTTAAAGCAACTCTTAATATCTCTGTTAATTTAGAAATGTATAAACACTAGATGGAACAAGCTTAGAAAGATAACCATGCACAATAACACTAGATACGTTAACCGAGAAAAACCTTCATTAGAGGGAAAACCCCCATGGGAATTATGTCCATAAGATGATTTACTAATAGAAAAGTTCCTTGTAAAAGGTATACCTTCTTAGGAGTCAATGAAATACAATCAGTATATACAGTCACTATTAGGAGTCTTTGAAGCCATGTTAGGAGATTCCAACCCTATTAGGAGTCGTACCAACCCTTTTAGGACTTCAAAGGAGGTTGAATGGACCCACTTTTCAAACAACCTTAGGCTATCATCTAATCTATCCAGGTTTTGAATTGGCTAAATGAAAACTTCTTTACCAATATAGTTCCTTTCAATCTCATAGAACATTCCTAACATCAATTTTTACTTTAGGATCAAATCCAAATTCATGTTCAAGTTCAGATAACCAGATATCACAATGCATATGACCACATATGATGATTTACCACGAGAAAATGATCTTTCTTTTATACCAAGTCCTAAAACAAGCATTGATTCGACCTTGAGGATTTCTCAATTTATAATGAATAATATAGGATATCATTTAGATATTACATTAAATCTTACATTATAAATAGATTCTTTTCACAATGATTTGTACAATAGTCGACACACACAAAATAACATGTTGAGAAATCTTCATAAGTTAGCTCAAACTGCATATCTAATTTTTCCATCTGAAACATAACATGTTGAATATGTCTCTGACCTTCATCTAAACATGGTTAACTAAATTCCATCTCAACCAAAATATACAGTTGATTTACTACTACCCCCTTTCTTGAAACTCTCTCTGAAATCTACCTCCAAAAAACATCGCATAGTTCTATCATAACTGCATATCTCTTTGTACGCACATAATTGTAGCATCCATACACATAACTAAATATACTCCTTACTTTACATAACCAAACTTGCTGACCTTTGACTATGCCAAAATATTTACCTTTATAACTTTGGAATTCTTCAAAGAATATGGTATATATTGACATCAACGATAAACTTATCATGAATGCAAACAAATAAGAAATAAATCAAGTCTCTATCAATGCTATCATACTCCCCCATAGAAATTGTTAGAAATTTTTAGAATAACTAATGGGGGAGGTGGTGAATCAATTACTCAAGGTCCCCAAGTACAATTTGAACAATTAAACATCAAAACATTCATTGTTCTGCTTATCCTACTATTTATCGATCTATACTATAGTGATAGAAAATTACTATCCTAAGCATAACATACTTTACTGAATGTAAACATCGTCAAATGTAAAACATATAAAACATTCAACACAAGTTTGACACTAGGATTTTATGTGAAAACCCAATTTGAGAAAAATCACCAACAACATGTCACCACTTTTTCGCTCTTTCTAAGTGAGTTGTGTTAGGAGCTAGCCATGTTAAAGGTAACAATACACAATGGTAAATGCAACTTGTTTAGAGGATTTAATCACACTTTTAGGAGTGGCCTTGTTAGAGGACTTTGATCATTCTATTTAAAATGTCACCTTGCTTTACATAGACTATTAAGTCCTTCAAATGACTATTAGGTCAACCTCTATTAAAAGGATTTCAATACAAACTATTTACAATTATTAGAAAGAAAATAGTAGAGTTTTGATATGTATGTTTACAACTCACTTTTATAGGTTCAAATAACTATTCAGTTAATATGGTGATTTGTTGATAAGTCCCCATTGTCATCTCTATTCTTAATTCATTCAACAAGTGTTCAAGCAGTCATCCCCCTTCATATCAAAACTTAAGTCCTCTACTCAAATTCACTTATCAATTCCAGCAGCATATGCACAAGCAATTCCTTTTTCTTCATTTTCACTCTTACACACTTGGGTTCACCCTTGTGCATCTATGTTCCACCTTTCTCTTTGCACATACCCCTTATAATTTGGCTCTATACCTTCTTAAATAGGTAATTCATTATTGTCCATTTTCCATGATCACCGTAGATATTAGTTTTTATGATTTGGTTCATCAGGTTCATTGTATATGTTCATCTTCTTGATCGTCCTCTAGAAACTTCTCATCCATTGAATTCAATCAAAGGTATTATACCTAATCCTCACCTTGAATTTAATGATCCAACTCATCAATCTTATCTTCAACACAGTTTCCATATCCCAAGAAATCAACTGAGTCAGCTAAAAATCATGATTCTCAAACACATTCAAAATACTATCACTTGGTAATCACTAAGTTATGATGTTTGGCCATCACTTAATCATTTGGTCGTTGTAGAACTTCTTAGCTCAGAATCAACTAACTTGCTCAGTTGATATTGATGCTCGGTCAATACTGATTCTTCATCAACACTAAATTTTCTTGGCACTTACTATGACTCGATTGACACTAGCATTACTTGAAATTCCTTAATCTTTTACTCTTTTGCTCGACTAAGCTTTACATTTATGATATAAACAATCACTTTGTCCTATCAAGGTCTAGCTAGTCAAATTTCCATTATAGCTTCTTTTCCATAACTCAACCTTTCCTCTAGGTTTTATTGTTATGAGAAATCTCTCAAATCCTCTTCATCAATCAAATATGTATGACATTTAGATCAGATAGAAACATGTCTCATCAATAGATTTGACATCAATGACAAAACAACAATTGTTCCAATTGTAAGTTTCCAACAATCTCCCTCTTTGGCATTGATGACAACACCTAAATATCTTAACACCTCAATATATTACTTTGCAACAATATCTCCATCTTTTTTACCATGCAATCCAAAATATTTCACTACCATGAGTGGTCAATAACCTTAGTTTCATTTTAATTCTCATCTCTACAAGTTTAGAAACTTCCTCTATCGTTCTCTCCCTCTTGGGTACATCTCTCTTCTTTTGTAATGATTCTCTCCCTCACTATTATATCTCTCTTTTGTTATTATATCTCTCCCTTTTTCACAACAATTCCAAAGACACATAGCTTTCCTACCTTCAATTTCTTCATACATCTGGATTATGTAGATATTTGCATGTCTAGCTGAGTCATCTATCTATGACTAATCTATTATGTTGTCCTTAACTATCTACCTTAGGAATCTCCAAAAGTAGAGTTGTTTTGCATCAATGTGTAGGATATTCTAAGTAGCACATTTGATGTAGTGCACGTCTTCTCCTTAAGTTGATTTATTTAGGGGAATCACCCCTAATTTACCTCTAAGATATTCATGAGCATATTTAGGTAAGGATTTAGTGAATATGTTAGCAATTTGTTCCTTGGTGTGCACATATCCTAACTTCACTTCTTTATCTTGAACTAATTCCCTCAAGTAGTGATACTTGATAGCAATGTGCTTGGTCTTAGTGTACATCACTGGATTCTTTGAAATGTTAATAGCACTTGTGTTATCACAATAGATAACCACTAGATCTGTAATCTCTTCTTTCATTCCTTTTAGTAATTTCTTGATCCACATAATGTTTGAATAGTTCACTGCAGTTGCCACATACTTGGCTTCATCTGCTAATTGGGAAATACAATTTTGTTTCTTGCTTGTCCATGACACCAATCTATTTCCTAGAAAGAATGCACTTCCACTAGTGTTTTTTCTGTCATCAATATTTCCTTCCCAATTAGAGTTAGTGAATTCCTTCAATTCAAATCTATCACTTCTCTTGTAATATAATGCATAGTCTTCTATACCTTTCAAATATCTTAATATCATTTTCACTGACATCATGAGATTTTCCTTAGGATTTTCTGAAAATCTAGCAACTATTGCCAACTACTAATGCAATATTAGGTCTACTATGAACAACATATTGCAATTTTCTAATCATTGATCTATATAATATTTGGTTCACATCAATAGATTCATCATTCTTAGATAACTTATATCCTGTACACATTGGTGTGCTTACTAGTCTTGAATCTTCCATTCCAAAAGTCTTTAGTATCTCCTTGATGTATTTGGACTAAGTAATGAAAATACCAAACTTCATTTGATATACTTGCAATCCAACAAAGAATTTGATTTTACCAAACATAGACATCTCAAATTCCTTCTTCATTTCATCAGCAAATGATTTGGAAAGTGCTTCTTTTCCTCCAAATATAATGTTATCAACAAAGATTTCATATATCAATAATTCATTGTTCTTGGCGGTCTTCAAATATAGATTGTTGTTTTCATTTATCCTTTTGAAACTAATATTCACTAAATAATTATGCAGTCTTTCATACCATTCTCTTGGGGCTTGTTTCAATCCATAGAGAGCTTTTGTCAATTTACATACCATATTCTTCTAGTTTGGATCCACAAATCCTTCAGGTTGTTCAATGTACACTTCCTCCTCATGTATACCATTCAGAAATGAAGATTTGACATCCATATAATATACCTTGAAATTCTTGTAGGCTAAATATGCAAGAAGGGTTCTAACTCCTTCAAGTCTTTCCATAGGAGAAAAAGTTTCTCCATAATCAACTCCTTCTTGAGCATATCCTTTACATACCATTCTTGCCTTGTTCCTTGTAACTTCACCATTTTCATTGAGTTTGTTTTAAAAAAAAAAAATTCTCCAAAAACATTTTTGTCTTTAGGTCTTGGCACTAGGGTACAAGTATTGTTCTTCTTAATCTATTCAATTTCCTCATTAATTTCCTAGATCTAATCTTCATTGTCTAGAGAATCCTTTACTAATTTGGGCTAAAATTCACAAAGTAATCATGTATCATCTTTGAGTCTTTCTTTTTTCATAACACTTGATTCAACATCACGAATGATTTGTTTAGGTTTGTGATGTCTTCTCACAAATTTTGCTAGCATAGGTGGTTTCCTTCTCTATTCTTCAATAGGTTCATCTTGAAAAATAATTTCAAGCTCATTTCCTCTTTCTTGTTCAGGTTTTGGTCCAATTTTTGCATACTCAGCATACTCTCTTTGATGGTCGACATAGCCTGTATGTGACTTGGCATATCCATTCTATTTCTCGACACCCACTATCTATTGCTTGGAAACTTGTTGCACAAGCCATCATTTCCCATCTTCTAGGAAAATGCAACTTGGCTTGCTTGTTCATTTGGAGTTCTAGGAGCACCATCTTCAACATAGATGAATGTACTATAATCTTCAAGTTCTTCATTGAATGTAATGTCACTTCTTTTTATAAACTTGTCAACTTTCACATTTTCACTTTCCACAACTTTTTTAGTGTTATAATTTAAACACTTGTAAGCTTTACTCTTGGTGAAATACCCTAGGAATATACCTTCATCACTCTTTGCATCAAGTTTTCCATTCCTATTATCTTTGAATATATAACATTTTCTTCCAAATATTTTGAAATATTTCACATTACGAGCATATCCATACCATACTTCATAAGGTGTAGCATTTGTACCTTGTTTGACTTGTACTCTATTTAGCGTAAAGACAACAGTACTTACATCTTCTCTCCAGTACTTCTTTGATACATTCTTGAACTCCATCATCAATATTCTTGCACAATCCATTATTGATCAATTTCTTCTTTCAACTATTCCATTATGAGGAGGGGTCCTTGGTATTGAAATCTACCTTTTGATTCCTCTATCATTGTAGAATGTATTGAACTCATTGGAAATGAATTCACCACCTCTGTCAGATCTCAGACACTTCAGACTCTTCCATGTTTCTTTTTCAACTTTGGCTAAATACCACTTGAATAACTAAAAAGCATTTGATTTAGCTTTAAGTAAAATCACAATCATCATCCTAGAATAGTCATCAACAAATAGAATGAAATACTTATCTTCACACTAGCTTTGAACATCAATAGGTCCATAGAGGTTAGTATGAACCAATTCCAAAATATCACTAGAAGTGTATGTTTTTCTCTAGAAACTAGACTTGGTCATTTTCCCTAATTGACATTGTTTAGACATAGCATTTTTCAGGTTTCTTCAATTTAGGAAACCCTCTTACTTTCTTCATTTTACTAATGTTTATCAAATTGTAAAAATTCACATGACATAGCCTCTAGTGTCATAATTAAATATCTTCTTGTTGTGCAAACAAACATGTGTCATTAGATAAATCTAGATAAAACAAGTTACCTCTTTTCTGATCACCACTTCCAATTAGCTTAACATCAACATCATATATCTTGGCTTCCCTAAGATGGAATTAAACTATGTATCCTGATTTTTTCAGCTATTAAACACTCAACATATTATAGTTAAGTCCTTCAGCCCAGTAAACACTGTGACATTTGATCTTGCCAATCAATTGAACAATACACCTTTACCTTTTACAACACATGCAATATCACTACCAAATTTAACACATCTACCTTTGTAAGGACCAATATCATCAAATTTATCTCTATCACCAGTCATATGATTAGAACAACCACTATCAATTATCCATCTATCAATCTTGTTCACTTATGAGACTAATGCAGTTTTTTCATCTTCATCAGAATCTTCTTTTATAGAAACTTAGGAAACTTCATCATCATTACTTTCAGATTCAATGTCAATTTCTTCTTCATCAATGTAACAAGATTTGTTACCTTTTCCATCCTTGTTTATCTTGTAGTCTTGGTCATCTCTTCTTCCTTTGTACTTGCTTTCCTTTCTCTCATCCTTGTCTTCTCTGTCAGGACACCTAGCATCAATATGACCAACCTTGTTACATGAAAATAAATAATAGGTAATTTACCTTTTCCTCTTCCAAATATTTTTGCAATAAAAGCTTCAAGTTCATCAAGCTCATCATCAAAGTTGTCACTATCACTCTTCGCATGTTTTTCTTTCCTTTTGCTAAGAACTAGTTGTGATTTAAAAGCATATTCAATAGTAGTAGGTGTGTAGTTATCAAAGTTAGACATCTCAAAAGAAGCAAGTCTACTAATTACACCTTCCAAAGTCAAAGTGTTACCTGGAGTACATCGTAGTTCTTGAATTGCATGAACTCTAAGAGCCTGTTTGATTCATGGATTTTAATAAGAATTGGCACTTGCAATACTAAAAAAAATTTAATCCACTGTTTGGGTGCATAAAATAAGAATTGGAATTGGAAAAATTTAGAATTTGGTATTCCCATTTATCCTCATATCCATGATTTGGTATTCCATCAAAATAGGTGGAATTGCTCCAATTCCCACTCTAGTTCCAATTTGACAAAAAAAGAGTATTGGATATTAATTAAAAACAAAAAAAATTGAAGCCTTCTTTTAATCTTGAGAAGGTCAAGGTTCAATCTTGGGACGATTGGGGAGAAGGGATTCATACTGGGTGTCGATCTTCATTTTAGGTGATTGGGTTTTTCTTCTTTCATTTGAAGTGATTTCCTATTCTTTCAATATCATTATTAAAATTACTTTGTTTCACCTTTTCATGGATTTTTATTTTGAGTGGAAGTTGAGCATTCTGAAGACCGTGTGTAAAGCTCTAAAATGCATTCCTCAACTGCTCAGTGAAATTGAAAAACTATGCAGGAAATGCAAAAAATTGTTGATTATTAAATGAATTTTCAAGGCCTCAATGGTCATGTCAATTTTGAAAAAAAGTAGCAATCATTTACATTTATATTCAAATGGTGGTTTCATGTGCTTTCCTCCCAATTTTTCTGTCAACTATGCAGCTACCCAGTACTCAGAAGTGTTATGACAATTGATGCATGGAGAGATGCTCTTTTGGAGTATTCATTGGTATGGATAGTTCTTCATTTCTTTATCCCCACATAATTATAGAGGGTTAGTATAAATCTATGTGCATTTCTAATTGGGACAATTGATTGTAGCTACAAAAATGGGTTCTTTCAGAACTTAGAAGAAAATAGTATGGTTAGATTTACTTGAGCACCTGATGGTGAGAAAGCTTGAATTCCTTCCAGTAGGCTATTGCTTTCTTTTAAGGAGTTTTTGTAGGGGATGGAATGATCTATTGGAATGATTGGAGGAGTGGAAGGATGATCTCCTACCTGAGTATTATTGGTTTTCACTCTATGAAAAAGCAGCTTTATCTTTTTAGAAATACTATCTTGGATGTTTGAACTGTTCAGCTTTTTTTGGGTTTCAACCAAACATGTCTTGAATAAGAAATTAAGAATATCAATTTTTTTTGGGTTTGAACCAAATTATCCCAAATCAAATTCTCAAAACTGTAATCTAGATTTTAACTTCCAGAATCCCAAATCTAGGATTCTAAATGCCAATTCTCAAATTATTTTCCAGTAACCAAAAGGGCCCTAATGACATATATAGGGAGTAGAGTACTCAATACCTTTCTTATCACTATTTCATCTTCAATTGTTCCTTTTGCACCTCGAATAGCATTGACAACTTTCTTGATTCTTGTGTAGTATTGTACTATATTCTCACCTTCCATCATTCTTATTTCACGAAATTCACCTCTTAGGCTCTCTGATTTGGCTCTCAAGATATTGTCATCACCTCCCTATAAAGTCTTTAGTTTTTCCCACACTTTCTTTTCACTGTAACATTCTTTTATATCATTAAACTTGACATAGCTTAGGGATGAGGCAATCTCCAACATTGCTTGATTGTGTTTTTGTTTTTGTTTTAGTTGTTCAGTTGTCAGAGGAGTAGTCATTACTTTCACATACTCATTGTCCACATAAATGATAGCAACATCACCTATACTACATATATGCAACCTCATCAAGGTTTTCCATGCAGAAAAGTTCTCTTTGTTTAACTTTGGCACCTCTCTTTTGTGAGTTGTGATCTTTAGCTTCAAGTACCTTCAAAATTTGTGAATAAGTGCTAACCCATATTAAAGTTGTCTTTGTTGCATTGTCTCTGTTCTTTGTCTTGAAGGCCCAAGTTTGCTCATATAGCTGCGACTATTCACCCTTTCTCAAGCATTTTCATCTCTTATCTATTTTTTTTTTGGGAAAAGAGGGGTAAAAATTTATTAAGACAGAAAGGAATACAACAAGGAGAGCTCAACAAGGAGCTTGATCCTGAGCAACAAGATCATCAAATTCTTGCACCATCTCAAAGGACAGTTGCCTCCTATCCCTATTATTCCAACCCGGATCATGACTAGATGCCCATTTGGCTAAACAATTAGCAGTTCTATTCCATTCACAAGGAATATCCATGAACCTAATGAACTGAAAAGAGGAAGAGACTAAGCTCTCTGTCGAGTCTATGGTCCAACATACCTCTAGTATTTGGTCTTGTGGCCAATGCCAGTGTGTTGGGGCAACAGGCAGTGGGGGCGGTTTAGTTATATTTTGGCATCCTTAAAAAAATTCTCCTCTTGGCTAGATGTAATACCCGGGCAACAGTAGAAAGTCATCTATGAGTCCAATGATTTATCTTATCCTGAAGCTTGGTAATCAAATTTTGCTAGAAGAGACGTGGCTGCCTGGAAACAACAACAGGGATGCCAAGATAACTCAAAGGAAGTGATCCTATCTGAAACCGTAGGATACCAACAATCCTATGCTGAAAAGAATCTGTTTTACCACCGTGCACTCCTATAATTATCTTTATCTATTTAGTGCCATGTGTGTTTCAGCACATTCCTACTAGCTTCTTTTCAACCATGCATAGTGGAAGGTCTTTATTCAAAGACATTTTACTTATTTGTTAGGCTGCAATTTATTTTGTTTGGGACTTACCCCACTTCACTAATCTCTTGTGCATCCTCCTTTCGAGGTGCACTCAATTTCTTTTGGTGCTCCCTTAACTTTACCAATTGTCTGATCTTTTTTTTAGTAGCGTTGTTGGAGAGTATCTCTGTCATGCATTTCTTATTATTGCTTGGCCTCTCATATATCTATTTTTGTCAGTTACTTTCTTTTTTTCAGTTTTTAGTTATTCTCTCGCATCGTAACTATCTTTGAAATGGTTGTAATTTGTATACATTTCTCAACATTTTTCTTCTTGGCAAAACCTTATCTCCACCAAATTATCACAGAGAATTATTCCTTCTTATGAGCGTTCTTGTAATGTCTCTACTGCATCTTTTATCTGCATAGTTTAATCTTACTTTTAAGTCTATCTTTAGAATACATCAGCATAGGTTTAAACTCTACCCTTCTCAGTCTATCATTCATTTCATTCTGCTATTTTTAAAGTAAAATAATAATAAGGTTTTTAATATTTTATCTATAATGTTGTTTTGTTAAAAATATTATAATAAGTTGCAACATTTCAAAATAACGCACCTTCGGAAGGTTTGGTATTGGGCCTCGGTTAGCTTAGCTATTTAGATGGATGGCAAGGCATGTTACATAAATAGATCAATGTGGTGTCACCTGGGTGGTTGGTTTACCTGGTTCAGGTTTGAATCTTGTTTGATTAGAATAGGCATAGAGCGAATGTGATTCCCAATGATGAATGGCTTTGCTGGTCTAGGGATAGTTCTATGCCGATCTCTCCATTCAAATATCAATTTTTGGTGGAGCGATTCCTACTATACTCAGACCTGTAGTTGGTATACAGTTGATGGGACCCATGGCTCTAGCCTGGCCTATAGATAGCATATTGATAAGCCCTAAAAGGGCTGGTAAAGTGATATATTTAGTCTATTTTAGGGCTAGGGGGTACCAGCACCTATACTCAGGGACTAAGGTAGTAGGTGGAAATATTGCAAACAAATGGGGAATGGGGGGAAGATAATTTTTTTTATAGAATTACCGTAATGGGGACGAATTGTCCTCCCCATTACCTAGGTCAATACATAACAATCGTATCTCCCCCACATTGACTAGTTCAAAGTGGATTCATGCCAGTGGAGTGGAAGTGATGAGCAGTGGGAGTGAATATTGCCAATGTCCAACCTATTCCCACTACTATAACTAACAGCAGGCAGGTACACCATTGAGATTATGGCAAACCCAAAATCGAGATATTGGATTGGACACACTTGGTTTCATTTAATAATGCCATGCATGGGATATTTATATTGCAAATAAAGTAAGTTATGATATGATTTCTCAAGAATAAAGGCCCTTTAGTTTAGTTTTGTCCCTACCACCGAGGGATGGGTATAGAATTATGAAAGGGGGGTTGGATTGGCTATAAGGTGGAGAAGTGGGAACTCAAACAAGGAATGCTTGATTGTTCATTGAAAGGATGGATCTCATCAATCTCAATAAGCTGCCTCCATTGCCGAGTGCCCCACACTATTATAGAGTAGACTTTTCCACCACCCAATAATCTAGTTCCAGTGGATGGACCTTAATTCATGAGAAATGGACTTACACTACTCATTGATTTTTGCTAGCAAGAATCTTCCACTTCTCTCGGTGGTGGTAAACTAGTATCCTCCTCTTTCCCATCCTAAAATTAGGTTGGCGAGATACTAGTTCTAGAAGGGTAATGTCTCCATGCTGTGTGTTACTTCCCCATGTGCTAGATCATGCCTATTCCTCGTAGCACTGCCATGGTGAAGGGATATAGGTGGAGAATAGTTGGGCCTATTTGTCGGGAAGTTTCCATTGCAATCATAAATGATGGATCTCTAGTGAGTGGTTTACCTCCCCTGCCATTCCCTTGGCACGAATGGTGCAAAAATGTCTAATAGTAACCAATTCTGCACTTATCTTCTTATCCCAAAGTTGTTGTGGTTAGTAATTGCTAAATTGTGGCTGGTCCCCTCTCCCGTTCCTACAGTATCACCAAAAAAGCTTGGCCCTAGGGAAATTACGGGGCTATGAAGGTGAAGCACCTAGCTTAAAGATCTTTTTTGGCTTGCAAGTTTAATTGGCTCCCTATCTAGCCTCCAATCACAAGGATAGTTGATGGGTGGCACCTCAAAACGCACATGTTTGCTGGACCACCCATGCCAATTTGCTCCACACTGATTATAGGAGTTCACTTTGACTAACAAACTACTTAGTTACTCAGTCAAGTCAAGTTATGTATTCAAAGGGAACTACCCTCCCAAGAAAGGCCTAGTGGGACTTATAGTCAGTGTTAGGGCTTAGATCGAGAGAACAATTAGGTCCCATCCACGTGGCACATTATTGACTACCTTAGCCCTATGTGGCAAGGGCTAAGGTCTACCTTCTATTTCATCAACATTGGCACTACCATTCGTTCGGGCTTCTCTTACCCCTACCACTCGGGCTGCCCACTGGGTTGCTTTCTCACGAGGTCCTAAGGTTAGGTACGGGGAAACCATATTAGAGACCAATAGTGCACTAGACAAAGGTGGATGTCAAAAAGAGTGTTAGGGAACTGAGGTGATGACCTAGCCTAATTTTAGGCTAGCTACTAATCCCAAGCCCTCCCTTCCTTAATAGCATCCAAGACCGCTCTTAACTAACTTGAATATTATTCACATACATAACACACCCACCCACCAGGAATTAAATTAGGCTAGCCTACCCTAACCTCACCTCACCTAAATTAGGTTAGTTAATAGATCAGATCTATGATTGAAATGTAATTAGAACTGGTTTCATGTGCAACTGAGATAAAGGGGTGTTATGTAAAGATCAAGTTCCGAATTTATTAGTAAAAAATAGAGGGGCACTAGCCGAAGCAAAATAGATAGATTTTTAGGAAGGACCATTCCTTTGTGAAGAGTTTAGTTGGGGCTTCCGCATTCCCCTACCTCTTTTTCATTCATTTCATCACATTGGGGCCCTACCCCTACTATTTATTTAGACCATACGAGACCCTACCCTTACTATTTATTTAGACCCTACCCCTACTCTGATGAACAGATGCATGCATCGATTCAGCAGAGAATTGATGCCATTTTCATGAATGGATATCGATTTGGAAACTTAACGAGATGGGATGAGTGTTATGTTAAGATATAGTTATGGATTTAAGAGTAAAAAATGAAAGGGCATGAGTCAAAACATTGGGGGCTCTGGCTTAGGATCTCTCATTCCTTTGCTTTGAGGATAGGTGGGGCGAGCCCCTCCCACTAACTAACCTACCTCAATGGCCACAACTATTTGTGTAAGGATTGGGGCCCTACCCCTACTATTTTAAGGTAAGGTAAGGTAAGGTAAGGTCCCCCTACTATTTTAAGGTGAGGTAAGATAAGGGGTGGGGCCCCTACCCCTACTAGTTATTCTTTGATCCCACCCCTCCCTTAGTAGGAAGGAGCATAGCAATCCATCCTAGCATTAGAATGGAATGGAATGGAATTCTAGTAGGAGTGTAGTGATCCTACCTTTCTACCTGGCACTATAAAGCCAAAAATAGGTGTAAAGCCGAAGCGCACGCATAGGGTTGGATTCCTACCAAACCTCATTGGTTTCCCCCACCCCCAAGAATTTATTAGGTAGGCCCTTAACAACTTAAGGTGATTATTTCCCTCTAATATTGATGGGGACACAACCCAACAACCAGAATAGACACAATAGAAAGGGGAAATTATATTAACTGAGAAAAGAAGCTGGTAGAAACAGTGCAGAGGTAATAAACTCAAAACATGCCCTGCGGGCTTACAATAGCATAAATCTGGAGAATATTTCTCCTTTTAGCACCTCCTCTCAAGCTCCAATCCAAACTGCCTTTTACAATGCCAGAAATCTCCTTAAATAGACCTCGGAGGGTTAAGGACTAGGAGTACATTCTAGAAAGTGCTAGTAGGCATCCACCGACAAAATAGAAGGTTCCGGAAGCTGCGTTAGAAGTCGGTGCAATTCTAGAAGAATCCAGAAACGGTAGCCGAACTTCCGGGAGGCATAACTTTTGAACTGTAACTCCGATTGACGAACTGTTTACATTTTCGGAAAGCTCTCGAAGCGCTCTATATCCCTATGGACCAGCTTCGCTCGTCCCCCATTTTTTGACCCTTTTTGAGGTCATTTAATGCCCCAAACCTGACTTTGAAGCGTTCTTAAGGGGTCTCCAAAACCCAAAAAATTGCAATAACTTTAAAACCGTGGGGCCTTTTGACCTAATTCTTTTTTTGGAATGCTCTAAATCTTGATTACATTCATCTGGCCAAGTCACACCTTCTAGGTCACCGAAATGATGGTCAAATTGCATGCTCCTATTTTTTTGGGATTTTTAAATGCACTGATAGTTGAACTATGAGAGTTGGAACCTTTATTTGAGGCAAATGGGTATCCAAAAATGCAAAGACATAAAATAGAAACTAAGTCTAAGTACATTTTTTTGGGTGACACAAGATTGCCCTTATACCTCTGGATGCTCCTGCATCAAATATATTGTTCCCTAGCTTGGGTTGGGGATGGGATTCCTACATTTTCTTTCTACTTGGTTGGGTTAGGGCTCTATGGGCTTCCCCTCATCTTAAGGTTTAGGCCTCTCTTGGGAGAGTCCCTAACCATTAAGCCTTTAGGGAAGTTGGCCTTTTATCATTCATTGATTTTGACTAGCCTATCCTTCCTCTATAGTTCGCATTGGGCTCTCTTCACTTTTGGGGTATGAGTCCCATCACTCCTCAGAGGTAGGCTAGGCGAGTTAATAAACAATGAACTTGCCTTCCCCTCATCTTAAGGTTCAATATTTCACTTTCATAATAACCACGCATGAAAATTTAATCTTCAAAAAGAAGAGTTTGACTTTTCTTTATAAACCTTTAAATCTTAAGCTTTAAAAAAAAAACTTTTGATGTGATTTTTTAACACTTACAAAAGGTTTTATATATATTTGGTAACAACCTTTTAACAAATATTGTATGCTAAAAAAATTTAAAGGTTCCAAAAAAATATAGTATCTTTTGTAAGTGTTACCAAATGCTTACCATATATATATATATATATATATACCTTTTGTAAGTGTTAAAAAATCACATAAAAAGTTTTTTTTTTAAAGGTTAAGATTTAAAGGCTCTATAAAGAAAAGTCAAACTCTTCTTTTTCAAGATTAAATTTTCATATATATATATATATATATATATATATATATATATATATATATATATATATATATATATATATATATATATATATATATATATATATATATATATATATATATATATATATATATATATATATATATAAGTAATAACTTATAAGTTCTTTTAAATAACAATAAAAATGTAGTTGTTCCTTAATTTTTTATTTTTTTTAGTTTTTAAATAATTTATTTTTTAAGACTATTATATAAAAAGGAGTTAACTTTTTTACAATATTTTTTCTCTCAAGTATTTAATTTTCATTCATTTAATCAAGGAGGTCCAAGGCTTTTTTAACTGCTCGATAGTGAGCGACCTTATTACTAGCTTCCGTGTTAGTGGGTAAGAAATTAGTGAGACCTATTCAACTCACTTATCGTTAAAATAATTTATAAAAACTTATTTATTTGGCTTGGATAAGAATTGGGTTCATGAGGCCATTGATGGTTATTAAAATTTATTTGAATTTGAAATAAAATCATTACAATGTTTTTATGGCTCATAAAATTCATGAATGTAGTAATCTAAATTAAGAGGATAGTTTTGTTTCAAATATTTATTTACATTACAATCATTCATCTTTAAAAAAAAAAAATCCATTTCAAAAATTTTCATAGTAGATGATAGTTCTTTCCCACTTTATATAATAAAAATAATAGCTTTATGTTTTCTTACTTCCTTTTAATACATATTCCTTCTAAAATATTTTATTATTTTTACAATATATCTATGGTACTTAATAATTAAATAAGATTTTAAATTCTTCTTATTTACACCCTTTACATACATAACTAGACATGTTATTGTTAGAGTAAATAATTAATATTTAATTATTTATTCTATTGCTTAAGTTTACTTAGGTCATGCATTTATTTAATATTTTGTATTTAATGCATGTAGTGGTTGTTGTTGACAACTCAGGAGTTTTCTCCTTTTTTAGCATATTCCACATTTTGTGGATGTGTGCTGAGTTGTCAATCTTATCTTCTACCTCCTTCCAGCTTGTTCTACAAGCTTCCATGAGCTCTTTATATTCGAGCTCTCCTCTTTGTATTTTCATCAGATCATCACATCATTTCTTATTGTAAATACATTTTCTCATTGTGTTTGCATTCATGGTGTCTCTCATGTCCGTTTAGGGTTTTTCCCGTGCTCCATGCTCTTCCCTTCTATGGCTTCTCTTTGACAGGTTCGCATGCAGGTGATCTTGGCGTCTTCGGAGTTGGCTTTCCTCAACTCCAACATGGTATCAGAGCCTTCCTGCTGCTGCTTCGTTGAAGAAATTTTGAAGCCGTGATTTGAAGTCACAAACCCTAGTTTGTTTATGCATTTTTTCTTCAAATCAGGGGATCAGCAATTTTCAGAGCACTTTCAGCCCAAACGGACATCACCATTGGATCCGAAAGGCCGTTTGCAATCAGGATTCATATAAAGCTTTTCGTTTTTGGAGACAGGGCAATTTTGGCAATTTTTTGAGGCTTCCAGGGTCGCTGCCGTACGGATCGTACGGACGCAGGGCGTAAAAATTTTAAAAATATATATATATTTCGGGCGCCGCCGCCGCGCCACCGCGCCACCCGCGCGCCGCCCGCAGCGGCCGCAGCGCCGCCCGCTCCCCGGCCTCCTCCCGGCCGCTGCCAGTCCGCCGCCCTCCGCCGGCGGCTCCTCCCTGCTCTACCGTCTGCGGCCACCGCCTCCCGGCTCCACCGCCCCTGCGGCCGCCTCTGCCCGCCTCTGCTCCGCTCACACAACTCTGCAGCACCATCCGCCGAGTAGGCCACTGCGGGGGTGACACGTGGCATGGGCGCCACGTGGCACCTTGCCACGTGGACCCGCCACGTCACCCCTGCCACGTCAGCACTGCCACGTGGCAATGCCACGTGGAACTTTTTTTTGCTGCGACGGCCTCCAAGCCGTGAAATTTAATTGCATGACTTGCTGACGTCAGCACTGCATCAACCCTTGCATGCACCTCTCCTGATTCACTTTTGGACCTACTTGTGGTTTTTTGGCCATAACTCTTGCATACGGAGGTATTTTTCCGATCCGAAAGAAGCGCCAGAAAGCTGGTTCTGAGACGGAGATTTTGGTGCAGGTATTTTTTGGTTTTGATGCTTTTTTGTTGCCTATTTTTTTTGTTAAAGTCTGAAGTCTTGTTTTTGACTCCGGCAAGCATATCTTTTGCGTCCCATGTCTGTTTTTGGAAAACTTTATATTTCTGAAAAGCTGGTTCTGTGTACTTTTCAGAACTGTCATCTTTTTTCCTCACTTTTGGCCTCTTCTTTTTCTATCATAATTTTGGCATTTTTGCTCTATGGTGGATATTTTGAGTGTTTTAGGCCCGAGGATCGTTTTCCTGGCATGGTTTGCTTTCTTTTCAGCTGTACTTTCTTTTGTTGCAGCTCTTTTTTAGTTCTGATCATTGTAGCTATCCTTTTGAAGCACTTTTTCATTTTTGCACTGAGATAAATTGTCACTTTTGCATTCTGGGAGTCAGGTGTACTTGCACTATTTCATAAAGCACCATGGGGGGGGATTATTTGTTTGCTGTTTTAGGCATTCTCCCTTTGTCAAGTGAGTGTCCCTTCCACAACATTAGCCCCATGCAGAGTCAGTTAGACCGTGTCTTTATCGGTGTCTGTACTTCTTTTCCTCTCTCCTCGTTCTTGGTTCGTTTGCAGAAGATTTTGGCTCACCTTCTCAGTTGTCATCAAACCCCATCTGCATTAAGGGGGGATTATGCTGTGTTCTAATGCATCCGTGGTTTGATGGTTCGATAGTGTGAACTATGTATTCAGTGGTTGATCCTACATACAAGGTGATTGCAGTGGCTGGCTACCTATGCATTTTGGTGAGATGGATCATCTACCATATAGACATGCTCGGTTCGTGCCTTCTTTTTCCATGGAGGTTTCTTCAGATCAGCAGTTTGACAGATTTGCGACTTCTTCATGCTTCAGTGATGCTGCTTCTTCATGATCACTCATTGTTCCTGATTTAGGGGACATTTTCCCTAGTTGGAGACTTCTTCAGCTCTTCACTAGGTTCTTACCTCTTTTTGGGGGAGGGTTTTTCCCATGTGGTTTTCTCTCTTTCCCTGCTTACAGAGGTTTTATCTTCTTGCATTGTACTTGGGTACCTAAAATGGCCTCGTTGCCGGGACCCATTATGCATTCATCTTAGCTTTGTGAGCTTAAGGCATTTCCCTAAGTTGCACTTAAGGGGGGGTGTTAGAGTAAATAATTAATATTTAATTATTTATTCTATTGCTTAAGTTTACTTAGGTCATGCATTTATTTAATATTTTGTATTTAATGCATGTAGTGGTTGTTGTTGACAACTCGGGAGTTTTCTCCTTTTTTAGCATATTCCACTTTTTGTGGATGTGTGCTGAGTTGTCAATCTTATCTTCTACCTCCTTCCAGCTTGTTCTACAAGCTTCCATGAGCTCTTTATATTCGAGCTCTCCTCTTTGTATTTTCATTAGATCATCACATCATTTCTTATTGTAAATACATTTTCTCATTGTGTTTGCATTCATGGTGTCTCTCATGTCCGTTTAGGGTTTTTCCCGTGCTCCATGCTCTTCCCTTCTATGGCTTCTCTTTGACAGGTTCGCATGCAGGTGATCTTGGCGTCTTCGGAGTTGGCTTTCCTCAACTCCAACAGTTATTTCATCATGATCGCATATATCTAAATAAAAACTTTCTAGTAGATTTGATAAGATTTAATAAAACTAAGATAATAAATAATTATACTATAATAACACATTAATTTTAATAAATTAAAAGTTATTGACCAAGTAATTTTTTTGGTATGAATGCATGCTCATTTTTACTTTATATGTTTGGAATTGGAAAATAAATTTTTGTATAGAGATAAACACACAAAAGTGGAAGCATGGAACTATTTATTAATCAATTTTTTATATATTAACTATAGGTAGATCAAAAACAAAAAAATATGTCATTGAGAGTATCAACAAAGAGGCCAAGCCTCACCACGAAATCAGAGAATCATAAATACAAAAGAGGGTCAAAGGAAAGTAGCGAACAACTAATGAAGGACATCATAGTGGGTATCAACCCAAGTCATCCAACCAAGCGGGCCCTCCATCCAAACAATGTTCTTATGTTCTTATAACTGAGTCAACATAAACAACTCTTCTTTCCTAGTATTGACGTTCTTCCTGATTTCTTTGTTCAGTCTTTTACAAGTTTGTTCAAATTTAGGCATGTCGTCCAAGGTTCTCCTCCACTCATAACCATGCTTTAGCTCATAGAAGAAAAAGATGGCATGCCCATCCTTAAGAAATTTCCTCAGCTTCTCTTTTTCTAACATCATAGTAGTGTGAACCTACAGAAATTTTTTAAGATGTGTGAGTTTTCAAAAAAAAATAGTAAGAACTCTCAGTTTACCTTGGTACCTTTCCTCCTTCCTACACTTCTAGATCTGCTAGAGGATGTTAGAAGACAACATATTCCAAAATAAGTTGGTATCCTTATGAGGACCATTGATATGACCAGTAACAATTTCTAAAATATTCACATTAATAGGGTAAAAGACACTAAACATATTCCAGATTTCTTTAGGAAAGATACAATCAAATCAAATATGTCTACCTGTTTGAGGGAGCTTGCATAAGTTACAAATGTCAGTATCATGACCATCTTTTTTAATGGGTAGTCTATCAAGCATAACTAACCATTTAAAACATCTAATTTTAGGTTCAACAAGACTTTTCCATAGAATATCAAAATACTTTTTTCCAAGAATCGGCATCAACAGAGGAATACAAAATAGTGTTAATGTGATGAATAATATCTTCATTGCGATCAACGATTCTATAAATATTTTTGGCTTTGAGATTAGCCATGATGACCGCATCCGGCCACTTACACTTTAAGTGCCTATGGAAATCCACATGACAAACAGTATCAAGATTTTTAGTAGCCTGAACAATCATATTATAGGTCTTTTTGTGCGAACCAGGAATATTATACTTATTCTTGAGCTCATCCCATTGAATGATATTATCCTGTTCAAAAAGATCAACAAACTGAGAAATACCCTTTTTAGCCCATAACCTGGCAGAACATCCTTGGGAGAGGGCTAGGGGTTTACCATTCAGGTGCAAGTTCCACCAAATGGATCTGCTCATCATCATAAAACTCCTTGTTGATAAGCTTCTTGACATGGTCCCAGGCTCTCCAAATGGATTTGAAAATAGCAGAACCTTGGACAGTGACCGGGAAATTGCCAACAATAAGATCACAAAATCCAAGTCCTAGCTTTTTTAGGAAAACCTCTTTCAATAAATGCCTAACCAGCACCTTCCAAGGATTATTACCCTCCATGGAGTGAAACATCCATTCGGCAGATAAGGCAATACCTTGAATTTTAAGGTCTTTAAGCCCTAGCCCCCCAAGGAATTTGTCAGTATGGCACCAGTCTCATTTGACCGCATGCATCTTTTTATTACCTTTACCATCAGACCAAAGAAAGTGCATGATAGCCTTCTGGATTTCTAAAATCTGATAATTATTGAACATCCAAGAAGAGGAATAATAAATACTATAAGAAGAAAACATCTTTTGACAAACCTGAATTCTGCTAACAAGAGATAAGGACCTGTTATGCCATTTATTGAGCTTCTTATCAATTTTTTCCTTCATCCAAGACCACATATCTTTAAGCGAGGGTTCAATAGAGGAGGGGATGCCAAGATATTTGACTATCTTGCTGGGACCACCCCATTGGAAGTTATATTGAGAAAAGCAGCAAGGAGGTTGCTCTTCCCATCCTAGGCAAATGGATTTGGCTTGAGATATATGAGCACCAAAAATAGAATAGAATAGATCAATTTTAGCGTGCAAGGCTTTAAAATTTCTGTTAGAGAACTAAAAAAAAAGGGTAGTATCATCAGCAAATTGACAATTAATAAGCTCATCATTATTAATCAAATTTGCATTATAATGTTGAAATTTTTGAAATAAGATATGTAAAATTTAATAATACAAATATTAAAATGATGGAAAAGACTACAAATTATGCCTTAATTTATATATACTATAGGAAAAAAAACTATAAAGAAAAGGAACTCAAACACTATACAAAAATCAATTCGAGGCAATCTCAATTAACATTTCATTAAAAGTCAAATTTTCCAATTTACTCAAATTTGATAAATATTTTTAATTATAAATTGTTTAATTAAATTTATATTTTTAATTTTTAATTTTTAATTAATTTTTTAAAATAAGCTTTTAATCAATTTCTAATAAATCTATTAACTAATCATGAAACAATTGATTTTAATAATAAAACTTGATATAAAATTTTGATAATAACTCTATTTATTTCTTTGTATTTAATTATTGACTTTGTTCAAATATTTTATTTTTAAGTATTTACTAAAAACTACAATTTTCTTTTTGAATTGTGCCAAAATATCAATTGTAAAACTTTAAAAAAGCTTGACAACCTTTTATAAAATATAAAACTTATTATTTATTTCCAAATATTTATGATTTACTAAAGAAATAAAACTGAGAATTACAACATGTAAAATTGGGAAATTATTAACTAGAAGGTGAAAATCTCTGTGTGTGTGTGTGTGTGTGTGTGTGTGTGTTTATCTTGAACCCTAATTATCCATTATTGTTAGCTATATGTCATATCTCCATCACTTCCAATGTTTTCTCTACCTCGTCTCTTCCCTGTCACTTCACCCTTTATTATGAGGTTATGAGAGAAGGGTGAAAGTTTGTAACGCTCTCTCTCTCTCTCTCTCTCTCTCTCTCTCTCTCTCTCTCTCTCTCTCTCTCTCTCTCTCCGTGTTTGTGTGTGTGTGTGTGTGTGAAACAATGTATCTAGTATTCAATTAAATTTAGTATTAGAGTTTGTTAGAATTATTAATCTTTCCTTGGTTGTATTTATTTATTTTGGGATAAACCAAGGTATCCTTCATGTATTTTTTCCTTTAGTACACATGTGAGGACATGTCATTTACTTGTCCTCTTGTTTATGTGTGAGGACAATTCATTTTTTGTAATTCCTTTTACAAGGAAATTGGTTTATCCTCCTTAAGAGGATCATGACACTTTGCAAACACTTATATTTAATGGTGGCATTCATAGAAATGAGAGTTACACATGCAACCACATACAACTCCTTTCTCATCTTTATAAAAGAGATGCCTCTCTCTCATTCTTTTACACATCACTTTGATGTTATTGTAATGAGCTATTTTCTCTACTTCTCTCTCTCTTTTCCATAGGCTTTAGCCTCATTCATAATATTACACAAGGGGTTATTCTTTACTTTTCCCCTTTCAAAATCCATGTTTCCTCTTGTTGATTCTTTGGAGGTTGTTCATTGGAGTTTTCTTATTCCATTATCTCTTTGGTGAAAAGTTTTATGGTAACTATTTTTCATTTCAAACTCACTTGGATTATTTCATTGCTTTTCATTTTTTTCACTTTACTTAATGGTATAGGAGCTTCCTAATCCCTGTTTTGAGTTTGTGTGAAGGTTACCACTTTGGAGACACTCTTGAGAGGTGCCTTTACTATTATTATTTTCTAACACTTTGTGTGCACGGATTTTTTAGTTTTCTTCATTCTCTAACCCCCTTTGGAAAGCTTGCTGCCAAAGAGCTATTTTATTGCAAAAAAAAACATGTATATATTTTTCTCTTATTTTAGAAAGCTGCCAAAACAAGGGACCCTTAGAACTATTTTGTTAAACTAATCTTATTGGTTTTATTGAAATATCAAAATTAAGTTTGCTCATGCAGATTTCTCATTATATTTTCATTTCTTTTATTTCTTTTATTTTCAAGTAGTATCTTTATACTCATCAAAAATTTGATATTCCTTTAACCTTGCTATAACAGGTTTATTATTATTTCATTACAATAAAAGTTTTTTTATCAAATTTAACTTCTCAAGTTCTATTGCACTTTTTGAAATTGAATCTTATCATTAAACACATACCATTAAAAGCTCTGTAATAATATTTCATATTTTCTGGCTAATCTAAATCAACAAGGCTCTCTTTTTATTTATCTACTGCTCTATCTTTAATACAAATCTAACAATTAAAATAATTCTTTATGTATTTGCCTTCACAATTCTTTTCATATAATCTGAAAGTTGAATTTGGTTTCATTCTGGTTTCATTTACATAGTTATATTTATATCTCTTCCTTTTTATAGCATTTTTCTGCATAATCTCCTTAGGTAGCGTGTAGCGTGCCCTCTCATCATGCAAGTAAGGGACCCTTACGCAGCTTCCAATCTTTGTGCCCAGTCTCCTTTGCAATTTTTATTGATCCCCCCGTGTCTCCTTCCGAATTCGCTTCCTTTTAATGCATAGACTGTCGAGTTCACTCAAACTGTTGTCTTTTTTAAATTTTCTAGTGCTGCTTGTGAAACAACGCTTTGCATTTTTTAAGTTTTTGTGAATAAGCGCTAACTCATATTAAAGTTGTCTTTGTTGCATTGTCTCTGTTCTTTGTCTTGAAGGCCCAAGTTTGCTCATATAGCTGCGACTATTCACCCTTTTCAAGCATTGTCATCTCTTATCTGTTTTTTTTTTGCAAAAAGAGGGGTAAAAATTTATTAAGACAGAAAGGAATACAAAAAGGAGCTCGATCCTGAGCAACAAGATCATCAAATTCTTGCACCATCTCAAAGGACAGTTGCCTCCTATCCCTAATATTCCAACCCGGACCATGACTAGATGCCCATTTGGCTAAACAATCAGCAGTTCTATTCCATTCATGAGGAATATGCATGAACCTAATGAACTAAAAAGAGGAAGAGACTAAGCTCTTTGTCGAGTCTATGGTCCAACATACCTCTAGTATTTGGTCTTGTGGCCAATGCCAGTGTGTTGGGGCAACAGGTAGTGTGGGCGATTTAGCTATATTTTGGGATCCTCAAAAAAATTCTCCTCTTGGCTGGATGTAATACCCGGGCAGCAGTAGAAAGTCATCTATGAGTCCAATGATTTACCTTATCTTGAAGCTTGGTAATCAATTTTTTCCAGAAGAGACATGGCTGCCTGGAAAAAACAATAGGGATGCCAAGATAAGTCAAAGGAAGTGATCCTATCTGAAACCGTAGGATACCAATAATCCTGTGCTGAAAAGAATCTATTTTACCACCGTGCACTCCTACAATTATCTTTAACTATTTAGTGCCATGTGTGTTTCAGCACATTCCTACTAGCTTCTTTTCAACCATGCATAGTGGAAGGTCTTTATTCAAAGACATTTTACTTATTTATTAGGCTGCAATTTATTTTGTTTGGGACTTACCCCACTTCACTAATCTCTTGTGCATCCTCCTTTCGAGGTGCACTCCATTTCTTTTGGTGCTCCCTTAACTTTACCAACTGTCTGATCTTTTTTTTAGTAGCATTGTTGGAGAGTATCTCTAACACACATTTCTTATTATTGCTTGGCCTCTCATATATCTGTTTTTGTCAGTTACTTTCTTTTTTTCAGTTTTTTAGTTATTCTCTCGCATCGTAACTATCTCTAAAATGGTTGTAATTTTTATACCTTTCTCAACATTTGTCTTCTTGGCAAAACCTTATCTCCACCAAATTATCACAGAGGATTATTCCTTCTTATGAGCATTCTTGTAACGTCTCTACTGCATCTTTTATTTGCATAGTTTAATCTTATTTTTAAATCTATCTTTAGAATACATCAGCATAGGTTTAGACTCTACCCTTCTCAGTCTATCATTCATTTCATTCTGCTATTTTTTAAGTAAAATAATAATAAGGTTTTTAATATTTTATCTATAATGTTGTTTTGTTAAATATATTATAATAAGTTGCAACATTTCAAAACCACGCACCTTCAAAAGGTTTGGTATTGGGCCTCGGTTAGCTTAGCTATTTAGATGGATGGCAAGGCATGTTACATAAATAGATCAATGTGGTGTCACCTGGGTGGTTGGTTTACCTGGTTCAGGTTTGAATCCTGTTTGATCAGAATAGGCATAGAGCGAATGTGATTCCCAATGATGAATGGCTTTGCTGGTCTAGGCATAGTTCTATGCCGGTCTCTCCATTCAAATATCAATTTTTGGTGGAGCAATTCCTACTATACTCAGACTTGTAGTTGGTATACGGTTGATGGGACCCATGGCTCTAGCTTGGCCTACAGATAGCATATTGATAAGCCCTAAAAGGGCTGGTAAAGTGATATATTTAGTCTATTCTAGGGCTAGGGGGTACCAGCACCTATACTCAGGGACTAAGGTAGTAGGTGGAAATATTGCAAACAAATGGGGAATGGGGGGAAGATAATTTTTTTTTATAGAATTACTGTAATGGGGATGAATTGTCCTTCCCATTACCTAGGTCAATACATAACAAATGTATCTCCCCCACATTGACTAGTTCAAAGTGGATTCATGCCAGTGGAGTGGAAGTGACGAGCAGTGGGAGTGAATATTGCCAAGGTCCAACCTATTCCCACTACTATAACTAACAGCAGGCAGGTACACCATTGAGATTATAGAAAATCCAAAATTGAGATATTGGATTGGACACAATTGGTTTCATTTAATAATGCCATGCATGGGATATTTATATCACAAATAAAGTAAGTTATGATATGATTTCTCAAGAATAAAGGCACTTTAGTTTAGTTTTGTCCCTACCACCGAGGGATGGGTATAGAATTATGAAAGGGGGGTTGGATTGGCTATAAGGTGGGGAAGTGGGAACTCAAACAAGGAATGCCTGATTGTTCATTGAAAGGATGGATCTCATCAATCTCAATAAGCTGCCTCCATTGCCGAGTGCCCCACACTATTATAGAGTAGACTTTTCAACCACCCAATAATCTAGTTCCAGCGGATGGACCTTAGTTCATGAGAAACAGACTTACACTACTCATTGATTTTTGCTAGCAAGAATCTTCCACTTCTCTCAGTGGTGGTAAACTAGTATCCTCCTCTTTCCCATCCCAAAATTAGGTTGGCGAGATACTAGTTCTAGAAGGGTAATGTCTCCATGCAGTGTGTTACTTCCCCATGTGCTAGATCATGCCTATTCCTCGTAGCACTACCATGATTAAGGGATATAGGTGGAGAATAGTTGGGCCTATTCGTCAGGAAGTTGCAATTGCAATCATAAATGATGGATCTCTAGTGAGTGGTTTACCTCCCCTGCCGTTTCCTTGGCACGAATGGTTCAAAAATGTCTAATAGTAGCCAATTCTGCACTTATCCTCTTATCCCAAAAATGTTGTGGTTCCTAATTGGTAAATTGTGGCGGGTCCCCTCTCTCGTTCCTACAATATCACCAACAAAGATTGGCCCTAGGGAAATTACGGGGCTATGAAGGTGAAGCACCTAGCTTAAAGATCTTTTTTGGCTTGCAAGTTTAATTGGCTCCCTATCTAGCCTCCAATCACAAGGATAGTTGATGGGTGGCACCTCAAAACGCACATGTTTGCTGGACCACCCATGCCAATTTTCTCCACATTGATTATAGGAGTTCACTTTGACTAACAAACTGCTTAGTTACTCAGTCAAGTCAAGTTAGTTATTCAAAGGGAACTACCCTCCCAAGAAAGGCCCAGTAGGACTTATAGTCAGTCTTAGGGCTTAGATCGAGAGAACAATTAGGTCCCATCCACGTGGCACATTATTGACTACCTTAGCGCTATGTGCATAGGACTAAGGTCTACCTTCTATTTCATCAACATTGGCACTACCATTCATTCAGGCTTCTGTTACCCCTACCACTCGGACTGCCCACTGGGTTGCTTTCTCACGAGGTCCTAAGGTTAGGTACGAGGAAACCATATTAGAGACCAATAGTGCACTAGAAAAAGGTGGACATCAAAAAGAGTGTTAGGAAACTGAGGTGATGACCTAGCCTAATTTTAGGCTAGCTACTAATCCCAAGCCCTCCCTTCCTTAATAGCATCCAAGACCGCTCTTAACTAACTTGAATATTATTCACATACATAACACACCCACCCACTAGGAATTCAATTAGGCTAGCCTACCCTAACCTCACCTCACCTAAATTAGGTTGGTTAATAGATCAGATCTATGATTGAAATGTAATTAGAACTGGTTTCATGTGCAACTGAGATAAAGGGGTGTTATGTAAAGATCAAGTTTCGAATTTATTAGTTAAAAATAGTGGGGCACTAGCCGAAGCAAAATAGATAGAGTTTTAGGATGGACCATTCCTTTTTGAAGAGGCTAGTTGGGGCTTCCCCATTCCCCTACCTCTTTTTCATTCATTTCATCACATTGGGGCCCTACCCCTACTATTTATTTAGACCATACGAGACCCTACCCTTACTATTTATTTAGACCCTACCCCTACTTTGATGAACGGATGCATGCATCGATTTAGCAAAGAATTGATGCCATTTTCATGACCGGATATCAATTTGGAAACTTAACAAGATGGGATGAGTGTTATGTTAAGATGTAGTTCTAGATTTATGAGTAAAAAATGAAGGGGCATGAGTCAAAACATTGGGGGCTCCGGCTTAGGATCTCTCATTCCTTTGCTTTGAGGATAGGTGGGGCGAGCCCCTCCCACTACCTAACCTACCTCAATGGCCCCACCTATTTGGGTAAGGTTTGGGGCCCTACCGCTACTATTTTAAGGTAAGGTAAGGTAAGGTAAGGTCCCCCTACTATTTTAAGGTGAGGTAAGATAAGGGGCGGGGCCCCTACCCCTACTAGTTCATTTCATCGCATTAGGGTCCTACCCCTACTATTTATTCTTTGATCCCACCCCTCCCTTAGTAGGAAGGAGCATAGAAATCCATCCTAGCATTAGAATGGAATGGAATGGAATTCTAGTAGGAGTGTAGTGATCCTACCTTTCTACCTGGCACTATAAAGCCAAAAATAGGTGTAAAGCCGAAGCGCACGCATAGGGCTGGATTCCTACCAAACCTCATTGATTTCCCCCACCCCCAAGAATTTATTAGGTAGGCCCTTAACAACTTAAGGTGATTATTTCCCTCTAATATATTTTTCCCTACCTTGGGTTGGGGATGGGATTCCTACGTTTTCTTTCTACTTGGTTGCGTTAGGGCTGGGTGGCCTTCCCCTCATCTTAAGGTTCGGGCCTCTCTTGGGAGAGTCCCTAACCATTAAGCCTTTAGGGAAGTTGGCCTTTTATCATTCATTGATTTTGACTAGCCTATCCTTCCTCTGTAGTTCACATTGGGCTCTCTTCGCTTTTGGGGTATGAGTCCCATCAGTCCTCAGAGGTAGGCTAGGCGAGTTAATAAACAATGAACTTTCTTTCCCCTCATCTTAAGGTTCAATATTTCACTTTCATAATAACCACGCATGAAAATTTAATCTTCAAAAAGAAGAGTTTGACTTTTCTTTATAAAGCCTTTAAATCTTAAGCTTTAAAAAAAAAAGCTTTTTATGTGATTTTTTAACACTTACAAAAGGTTTTATATATATTTGGTAACAACCTTTTAACAAATATTGTATGCTAAAAAAATTTAAAGGTTCCAAAAAAATATAGTATCTTTTGTAAGTGTTACCAAATGCTTACCATATATATATATATATACACCTTTTATAAGTGTTAAAAAATCACATAAAAAGTTTTTTTTTTAAAGCTTAAGATTGAAAGGCTTTATAAAGAAAAGTCAAACTCTTCTTTTTGAAGATTAAATTTTCATATATATATATATATATATATAGATATATATATATAAGTAATAACTTATAAGTTCTTTTAAATAACAATAAAAATGTAGTTGTTCCTTAATTTTTTATTTTTTTTAGTTTTTAAATAATTTATTTTTTAAGACTATTATATAAAAAGGAGTTAACTTTTTTACAATATTTTTTCTCTCAAGTATTAATTTTTAATTCATTTAATCAAGGAGGTTATTTGTTTTCTCTCTAATCATGTCTACTCTAATTCTTGAAATTAAGTTGAGTAACTCTAACTATCATGCTTGGATAACACATCTTTCATTTATTTTCTGATTCAAGCATTTTTTAATGTTGCTACTAACCCTTCTTCAGTTCTGGTTGCCTTGGCTACGCAAGATGAGAAAGATGCATGGGACACTAAAAAAGAGGAATCCATTGACCTCATTGGCATATTTCTTAGCCTTGATTTGTATGCTCTAATTTCTCAATGCACTACTGCCCACGAAGCTTGCGATATTTTGAAGCAAACGTATGATAGGCCTATTGAATCATGCAAGATAGCATAGAAGACCTAAGGTATACTGATTTCAAATCTATGGATGAATTTTTCTTTAAATTTGATTCAAGTCAATTAATTGGTCTAGGTGTTACCCTAACTGATATTAGATTAATTACCATTTTTAAAGAAATGTATTCCTAGACAATTTCAACCATTTATTAGTAATGTTCATTCTCAACTTTCTATTCCTACTTTTTCTACTCAATTAACTTAAAGTATTTTTCAAAATTTGTTATGTCAAGAGGAAGATAAGTTGTTGCAATTTGGTACTCATAGATCTAATAAACATGCTTTAGTATCTAAGAATCAAAATCAAAATTTTAAATCATTGAGCATCATAATAATTCTCCAAATAATCATAATAATCATAATTTAAATAACAATCATAATAATCATAATAATGATAACTTTAACAATAATTATAATTACAATAATAGATTTAATTCTAGGTTTTCTTTTAACAACAATAATAATCAAAATACAAATCATAATAATAACCATCCCAATCAATATAATAGTCCTAATAAAAAACTCCATTTTACTTATTATGGGAAAGATGGTCATTTAACTAATAATTATTTTAAAAGAAAAATGATAAGAAACCTATGAATAATCATCAAACTAATCAAAAAATCTCATGGCAATCAAAATTGTCATGCTTTCACTATTAGTTACAATGTTTATAAACGATTAGAATGGATTGTTGATAGTGGTGCTTCTCAACATGTTACATCTTATAGATAGGTGTTTGATTCTTTGCAACTTGAACCTTCAAATATTCCAATTCAATGAGCTGATAATCATACTTGCAAAGTTGAAGGATTTGGTGACGTTGTTAGAATTTCAAAAAATAAATTTGAATCTAGAATCTATTGAAAGAGTTAGATTAAACAAAAAGAAATGAAATTGACATCAGGGCGAATGCACCAACTTGTGGTGCCAAAAATATGACACACATCTTATTTTTTCAAATTTTCAAAAGTGCGTGTGGGATTTTTAGAATACTTATTTATGGGTTGCAACCCATAGCCCATCTCATTTTTTGGGTTTTCTTTTGTTGGTTTCTTTCTCTACCACCAACAACACGCACACATTTTGTAGAAGGTGAAATCTTTTCTTGTTCTCCTCCTCAAAATGACTCCTCATCATTGGAGATCAAGATCAGATTCATCATGTATGTTTTCTAATCTTGTTTTTGTATTGTTTTGTATGTTTTAGCATTGTTTTGTATGTTTTTTAAGTTTTTCTTCAAGTTTTTTTATTTATTTAAAATACAATTAGTCTCTTATCAGGAAATGTGAATAATCTACCCCCAAATCCCCAACCTAATCAACAAAATCAAAATAAAAACCCTCCACAAGATCAAAATGAAAACCCTCATGAGGAAGAGCAAGAACCTCCACTGATTGAAAGACCTCCTCCTGGCACCCAAGACAATATAATGACTGAAATAGAAAGAGGGATAAATGAAGTATAAGAAATCATTTGTAGGTTAAAATCTTGCAGGAAAACTAATCCTATGAGAGCACAATTGGAATCCTCCCTTGAGTCCATTATGAGCCAGGTAGATTTTGTTAGTGGTTAGTTGGATATTTGACATGTTAAGAGAGAAGAACAAAGAAGATACTATGCAAAAAAATTATCCTATAAAGATGTAAACTAAAAGGACATAACAAAAGGTAACATATGTGCATTGTTTAAAAATCCAAGAGAACAAGACACTATTAAACCTACAACTCAAAGGTTTCCCATGCACTAGTGCATCCATGATGATATTAGAAATAAGTTTTGGGATAGATGGTGGATGGTCTTTGATGGCCCTCCCTGCAATAATCATGAGGTTCCAATTTATTTCTTAAAGAAATTATATTGTGAATTTTTTCTCCGGGAGATCTGCAATTATTTTGACATGTTAGATTCTCGAGGTAGAAGTGGGGGGTCATCATTTGAGAGGTTAGGGGCACACTATGACCCTTATATAATTAGGGCACCTGTTGTCAAGCCACAGGGTGAGGATGTCATTATTCCTTCAATTGTAAAGGAAAATGTAGAGACTAGTACTCTAGGGACTATCAATGCTTTGACACAGACTCTCATTCATTACTCCAATCCATTACTTGAGGAGGAGTCTTCTTTGTGCCATGGTCATGTGTGCATGTCATGTGGATCCTTATGCACGTTTGGCAGTCACATTGGAGACACTATGGATTATGGGCTAGTCATTGATGACTTCCTGATTGAGACATTTGGCACTGACACACAAGTAAATTACAACTATAAAAAACTAATTTGATCACATTTTCTTATGTACAATGAACGACTAATAAATTAGCATGTCTTGACTTTGTTCAAAATTCAAGGTAAGAGTGTTGATGGCCTTAGTACAAATTCCCTGATCCCATTTTACGTCTTGTTGATGAGTTGGCAGGTATGTATAAATTTAATCATTTAAATTAAAATATATATTTATTAAGTAATCATATAAAGGATTGACAAAAAATTTATCCATGTGCATTTTTTCTCTATTGGACCATCGACATTCACAAGTGACTCTGAGCCTAGGCATGATATGAGCTTCGTAGAGGTACATTTGCTTCATGTTAATTTAATTTATTTGATTATATTATATTCCATAAAAAACATGTAAATTGTATTACATGATTTGTAGTTGTTGACATCAAAGGCTCCTCATCTTCATCAATCTGGAACCGATTGCGGCATTTTTGCCACGATGGCTAGTTCAGAGCCATTGACCGAGGCATGAAAGAGATTTCATATTTTTAATTGTTATTTATAATAGTTAGTATTGAAATTTCAAATGGTATTTATAAGTATGATTTAGTGATTATATTGATTGAATTGTTGTAGGGCCTTGTTACTCTCGATCATTTGCGAACCTTTGAGGTGGATGTACAGAGTGACTATTTGATGGCGGTAAGAAAATAATTAATTTTTTGTGTCCATATATTTGATTTCAATGTATAATAATTATTGATTCATATATACTTTGTTTGTACCAGCTCCAATTAGAGAGGAGCCTAAATAAGAGGATGAGCGAGTGTATGAGGAAGACCACATCATCCCCATCATCTCTTCCCATGCAATGATCGAAGACCTCTAGGGATTTTTTTTCTTCCCCTCATGGGAAGGATAAGATATAGGGATACACACATGTATAGGCATTAATGGACATATATCTTGGATTTTATTTTAGTGGACATATTCGGCATACATTTGATGTATTTATGACATTTTTTATTTGATGTATTATATATATTTGATACATGAAATTATTAGACTTACAACTTTAATGCATTGGTTTGTTCATGTATGAAATTAATGGTTATCATGATATATATCTTGTTTTTATTGTTTACATTTTATGTATTTCATTTTAATATAATTTTCATCCAAAATAAGGGTAGGAATCATTATAATAAGCTTTGATAGTATCTTTTGACATGTGAATAAGGCTATGATATTAATTTATATTTAGATAGTACAAGTTATGAGTACTTTTTATTATGAGTAATTTAATTGGAGATTTTGTTGGGATGAGAACAGTGAAATTTGAATTCTTATTACTATTATACAATTAACATTGAAGTTTGACTCTTGAGTTAGCTGCATTATGTAAATGTCTAATCTTGAATCTTAGTGTCATTATAAACATGTCAAGAGTTTATAAATGCTTTATCTTCAGAACACGAGAAGACTTGAAATAGATTTTTTAATTTATACATGGAATTTGTTATCAATATTGATTTCTTCTACATCTCTTCGAGAGCTTCATTCATCGAAACACATTATATGCTCTTCTTATGATTCCTATAGCTATAGCTGTTGCATTTTTTCTTGGATGTATTTTTTCTATCATTATCCTAGTGTAGGGCACCTAACAACCCTTGTTTTGGATTTGTTTGCATTCTTTCTTTGAGGCTTGTTGTGACTCTAGCCAAGTTAAGGTGGCGTGTTGGTGTTCTTAGATCAAGTTGGTTTGACTAAGCCTTGTTTAGGTATGTGCAAGCTAATAAATACTAGGGGGGACACTATGTGGTCAAAGTGGGTCAAAGTCTATACTTGTCATTTGTAAGTGGGATATGACCCAACTAGGTCCTAAATAGTGATTTTGCATCTTCTTCAAGTGTTTGGAACTCATAAAATGTTATGTTGGTTGATTAGGATCCCAAATGCCAAAAGTTGCTAAGTTGTACAGAAGTTGTTCAAATGGGACTAGGGGAAAAAAAGAGGCATATATACAAAAATTGCAATTTGGTCAGCAACTTCTAAAAGTTGCTCCACAACATTTTGTGCAACTTTTTAGTTATGGCATGGAAGGAAGGAAAGATGGTTGGTTTAACTAAATGCACACCTTGGGAGGTCCTATAAGACCTTGAAGAAGACAAATCTACTAGTTGGATGTTGGAAGAGTTCATTCTTGAATTTTAATACAAGCATTTTGTTACATTTCTTTTAAAAGTTTTTGGATTTTGTAAAGCAAATTTTCCAATAACATTTTTGTCTTTAGGTCTTGGCACTAGGGTACAAGTATTGTTCTTCTTAATCTATTCAATTTCCTCATTCATTTCCTAGATCCAATATTCATTGTCTAGAGAATCCTTTACTAATTTGGGCTCAAATTCACAAAGTAATCATGTATCATCTTTGAGTCTTTCTTTTTTCATAACACTTGATTCAACATCACGAATGATTTGTTTAGGTTTGTGATGTCTTCTCAAAAAATTTGCTAGCATAGGTGGTTTGCTTCTCTATTCTTCAATAGATTAATCTTGAAAAATAATGTCAAGCTCATTTCCTCTTTCCTTTTCAGGTTTTGGTCCAATTTTTGCATACTCAACATACTCTCTTTGATGGTTGGCATTGCTTGTCTGTGACTTGGCATATCCATTCTATTTCTCGACACCCACTATCTACTGCTTGGAAACTTTTTGCAAAAGTCATCATTTCCCATCTTCTAGGAAAATGCAACTTGGCTTGCTTGTTCATTTGGAGTTCTAGGAGCACCATCTTCAACATAGATGAATGTACTATAATCTTCAAGTTCTTCATTGAATGTAATGTAACTTCTTTTTATAAACTTGTCAACTTTCACATTTTCACTTTCCACAACTTTTTTAGTGTTATAATTTAAACACTTGTAAGCTTTACTCTTGGTGAAATACCCTAGGAATATACCTTCATCACTCTTTGCATCAAGTTTTCCATTCCTATTATCTTTGAATATATAACATTTTCTTCCAAAGATTTTGAAATATTTCACATTACGATCATATCCATACCATACTTCATAAGGTGTAGAATTTGTACCTTTTTTGACTTGTACTCTATTTAGGGTATAGACGACAGTACTTACATCTTCTCTCCAGTACTTCTTTGATATATTCTTGAACTCCATCATCAATGTTCTTGCACAATCCATTATTGATCAATTTCTTCTTTCAACTATTCCATTATGAGGAGGGGTCCTTGGTACTGACATCTACCTTTTGATTCCTCTATCATTGTAGAATGTATTGAACTCATTGGAAATGAATTCACCACCTCTGTCAGATCTCGGACATTTCAGACTCTTCCATGTTTCTTTGTCAACTCTCGCTAAATACCACTTGAATAACTAAAAAGCATTTGATTTAGCTTTAAGTAAAATCACAATCATCATCCTAGAATAGTCATCAAAAAATAGAATGAAATACATATCTTCACACTAGCTTTGAACATCAATAGGTCCATAGAGGTTAGTATGAACCAATTCCAAAATATCACTAGAAGTGTATGTTTTTCTCTAGAAACTAGACTTGGTCATTTTTCCTAATTGACATTGTTTAGACATAGCATTTTTCAGGTTTCTTCAATTTAGGAAACCCTCTTACTTTCTTCATTTCACTAATGTTTATCAAATTGTCAAAATTCACATGACATAGCCTCTAGTGCCATAATTAAATATCTTCTTGCTGTGCAAACAAACATGTCTCATTAGATAAATCTAGATAGAACAAGTTACCTCTTTTCTGATCACCACTTCCAATTGGCTTACCATCAACATCATATATCTTGGCTTTCCTAAGATGGAATTAAACTATGTATCCTAATTTTTTCAGCTATTAAACACTCAACATATTATAGTTAAGTCCTTCAGCCCAGTAAACATTGTGACATTTGATCTTGCCAATCAATTGAACAATACACCTTTACCTTTTACAACACATGCAATATCACTACCAAATTTAACACATCTACCTTTGTAAGGACCAATATCATCAAATTTATCTCTATCACCAGTCATATGATTAGAACAACCACTATCAATTATCCATCTATTAATCTTGTTCACTTATGAGACTAATGTAGTTTTTTCATCTTCATCAGAATCCTCTTTTAGAGAAACTTAGGAAACCTCATCATCATTACTTTCATATTCAATGTCAATTTCTTCTTCATCAATGTAACAAGATTTGTTACCTTTTCCATCCTTGTTTATTTTGTAGTCTTGGTCATCTCTTCTTCCTTTGTACTTGCTTTCCTTTCTCTCATCCTTGTCTTCTCTGTCAGGACACCTAGCATCAATATGACCAACCTTGTTTCATGAAAAATAAATAATAGGTAATTTACCTTTTCCTCTTCCAAATATTTTTGCAATAAAAGCTTCAGGTTCATCAAGCTCATCATCAAAGTTGTCACTGTCACTCTTCCCATGTTTTTCTTTCCTTTTGCTAAGAACTAGTTGTGACTTAAAATCATATTCAATAGTAGTAGGTGTGTAGTTATCAAAGTTAGACATCTCAAAAGAAGCAAGTCTACTAATTACACCTTCCAAAGTCAAAGTGTTACATAGAGTACATCGTAGTTCTTGAATTGCACAAACTCTAAGGGCCTATTTGATTCGTGGATTTGAATAAGAATTGGCATTTGCAATACTAAAAATAATTTAATCCACTATTTGGGTGCATAAAATAAGAATTGGAATTGGAAAAATTTAGAATTTGGTATTCCCATTTATCCTCATATCCATGATTTGGTATTCCATCCAAATAGGTGGAATTGCTCCAATTCCCACTCTAATTCCAATTTGACAAAAAAGAGTATTGGATATTAATTAAAAACAAAAAAAATTGAAGCCTTCTTTTAATCTTGAGAAGGTCAAGGTTCAATCTTGGGACGATTGGGGAGAAGGGATTCATACTGGGTGTCGATCTTCATTTTAGGTGATTGGGTTTTTCTTCTTTCATTTGAAGTGAGTTCCTATTCTCTCAATATCATTATTAAAATTACTTTGTTTCACCTTTTCATGGATTTTTATTTTGAGTGGAAGTTGAGCATTCTGAAGACCATGTGTAAAGCTCTAAAATGCATTCCTCAACTGCTCAGTGAAATTGAAAAACTATGTAGGAAATGCAAAAAATTGTTGATTATTAAATGAATTTCTAAGGCCCCAATGGTCATGTAAATTTTGAAAACAAGTAGAAATCATTTACATTTATATTCAAATGGTGGTTTCATGTGCTTTCCTCCCAATTTTTCTGTCAAATATGCAGCTACCCAGTACTCAGAAGTGTTATGAAAATTGATGCATGGAGAGATGCTCTTTTGGAGTATTCATTGGTATGGATAGTTCTTCATTTCTTTATCCCCACATAATTATAGAGGGTTAGTATAAATCTATGTGCATTTCTAATTGGGACAATTGATTGTAGCTACAAAAATGGGTTCTTTCAGAACTTAGAAGAAAATAGTATGGTTAGATTTACTTGAACACCTGATGGTGATAAAGCTTGAATTCCTTCTAGTAGACTGTTGATTTCTTTTAAGGATTTTTTGCAGGGGATGGAATGATCTGTTGGAATAATTGGAGGAGTGGAAGGATGATCTCCTAGCTGAGTATTATTGGTTTTTACTCTATGACAAAGCAACTTTATCTTTTTGGAAATACTATCTTGGATGTTTGAACTGTTCAGCTTTTTTTGGGTTTCAACCAAACATGTCTTGAATAAGAAATTCAGAATATCAATTTTTTTTGGGTTTGAACCAAATTATCCCAAATCAAATTCTCAAAACTGTAATCTAGATTTTAACTTCCAGAATCCTGAATCTAGGATTCTAAATGCCAATTCTCAAATTATTTTCCAGTAACCAAAAGGGCCCTAATGACATATATAGGGAGTAGAGTACTCAATACCTTTCTTATCACTATTTCATCTTCAATTGTTCCTTTTGCACCTCGAATAACATTGACAACTTTCTTGATTCTTGTGTAGTATTGTACTATATTCTCACCTTCCATCATTCTCATTTCACCAAATTCACCTCTTAGGCTCTCTGATTTGGCTCTCAAGATATTGTCATCACCTCCCTATAAAGTCTTTAGTTTTTCCCACATTTTCTTTTCACTGTAACATTCTTTTATATCATTAAACTTGACATAGCTTAGGGATGAGGCAATCTCCTCTAGAATGTTATATAATTTTTAGATTTTTCGATATGATTTAACTATTTTTTCTTTCTCAAAATTGACATCTTTTCGAGTGATAAAATACAGGGTTGTGGATTTTTTTAATTATAATATACTATATCTAATTAAAACACTATAAACTCTACATGAGAATATTCTTGACTCTAAGCTCTATAAAATGGTTTTTATATGTTATTAAAAAAATATCATAAAAAATAGTAAGAGTTATTTAAACATCTAAAATAATTTTATTTCTTTAGTAATTGGATACAAACTAGTATAAAACATGCATTTAATAGACATTTCCAATTGGAAAAGTGTGAGACCATATATAACTTAGCTAGAATGAATTTAGCTAGGTCATATGTTTTTAAAAAAAAATGAATTTTAGATAGAAATACTCAAATTTAGTCATTTTGATAAGTCAGCCTGAAAGGTGACATAGCTTTGTACTTTTACCCTAGTATCTTAATCATAACTCAGAGAAGACTACAAGGACCTTTCATTTTCTTCTTCTTCTTCTTCTTCTTTTCTTTATAATCCTTTTAGATATGATAATCCTTTTTGCAGTTCGAACACTTCACTTTGTACTTCTTTCCAGAATATTCAGACGTCATATCCTTCTTGATTTTGTCCTTCAATCTTTCTCAAATGGTGAGAGTGTCTATAGCCACTTCAAAATATTTCCTTTGCATCTCCTCTAGAGAACTTCAATAACTACTTCATACATTTTAAATTGGATGGTGGTACTTTTGATGCACATCAATAACATGGAACACTCTTATCCACTAATAGACATGCCAACAAATGTTAACTATGCAACAACCTTATTGAAAATATTTAGATGATCTTCCGTAGTTATTCCTCTGTTGATCTTGAGAGAGTTTGTTCACCAAGAATTTTTCTTGATAACTATCTCCCATTTCATTCTATAGAAAAAATTAAATTTTATCTTCATGGACACTCAATAGAATAGAATTTACAAGGCTCAACCTTATTATTCTCATGGCCTTTCAATCCACTAGATCACAATGATCTTCATGCTTCATACCTGAATGTTTGTTACCAAACACAGTGATCCACAAATCTCAGTCAACTATGATATCTTCAAGTTTAAGTTTTTGTAAATTAATATGTGTACCATTGAACTTTTCAATGTCTATTCTCCTTGATATGCTTGCCATCTAAATTTCTAGATGAATTTAGTTTGTGAAACCACACTAGACACAAACAACCAAACCTAACCAACAAGGATAACAAAAAGGTTTTTGGCTCTGATAACACTTGAGGAAATGGCTTCCTAATGCAAATTTACAAGGGAAATAATAAAGAGTTTGAATCTACTTGAAGATATTGATATAAGCAGAAGAAACAAGTACATAGAAAATAAAAAGCACACAAAATAAATACAAGAGACCAAATTTATATGGGAAACCCTTTTGGTAAAAACCTACCACCAATGTTTCCATACTGTTTCATTGTACTAATATAGAGCCATCATGCCCAACATCATATGGTCATACAAGGAAAGTATTGTATGGTGTACCTTGTATAGGGTTTGGTAGACTCACCATACGATAGACTACACCATAATTAAGCACCCAAAAAACTATGCATTTTGATAGGGCCTGGGTATCCTTTTACCATGTTTATTTTGTTTTATTAGTTGTCTACAAGAACCTTAAACTAATACCGCTATGAATCATAATTAAGCAAACCTTTAATGCCCATAACATTAGCTATGTCATCTACTAAAACTAGGGAAAGACAATACAGTGTCACTAGAAGCCTTTTTTTTAATGCATTCAACCATCTACATATGATAACCCATTATAAAGGGAAAAAACTAGATGAAAATTGACTCCTACTTCCTTGATAAACAAAAGAAGAGAACCCACCTTAGTAGGGTCTAACTCCATATCACTAGGAGTCATATAGAGAAGAAACTAGGAGAATAAAAACACCCCTTTTGGAAGAGGTATATGAAACCACCAATAAACCATTGAATCCCACCAAGAGAGGGCAATAGGAAACCCCCAACTCTGCAATGAAAGTTAGAAAGTGGCTAGCTAGCCAAAACTTTTATGTAAAACCCACCAAAGTTGCTAAAAAATATAGAGCTAAAAAGAGATACAGACTCAATGAGTTAAGAGGGAGAAATATCCACCCCCAACAACCATTACTTACTATAAGAGAAGATTGTTGAGATCTATAAAGAAAATCTTGCAAAGAAGCAAGAGAAATAAGAGTTGAGACAGAGAAGCATATACCTCAACTCCAAATGAGTCCTAGACTAGAACCTCCTGCCCCACATGAAAATCAATAAAGAAGAGGAAATGACTTCACCCACCCTCTCCACAGCCTACACAAAACCAATAGAACATATAGGATAAATACTACCACCAATAAAATGTTAAACCTAGTCATATTGTCACAAGGAAGAAGAGGAAATGACCCTAAGGTGGCAAGAAAAAAAGGTTGTAAAAAGTGGGGCCAACACTCAGCCACCAGATTCCCTAGATCCAACAACCCACATAGTAAGAGCAGAAAACTAGAAGCATAAAAAAAAGGCCCTCCTCCTACAATGTACTAGAAGGAATCTGAAAAGCTTCAGGAGGTTAGAAAGGAAACTCATCCTCCCAAACACCTATTTGTATGGAAAAAAAGGAGTACCTACTCCACTTCTTCACACAAGCCAAGGCTCCAAACACTGCCCCAATTCCAAGTTTACAACAACAACCCAAGGCAGAAGAAACTAAACCCTCACAAAGAGCACTACTCTCTTAAGTGAAAGGGAACCTCTCTCCATAGACTTTAAGTATGTTAAAAAATAAATTGGCTTGAGTTTTTATTACAAAAATAATAATTAATTTTATCTTGCATTTAATGTTTTACATATTCCCATTTCAATATCATGTAGACCCATCTAAATTATGATAGTTTGGTTTATATCATTTTCATGTTACATAAGACTAAGAATGATTAGATATGAATTTGGTCAATTGATGCATATAGGTGTAACCTAACATTCAAAACAACTTTTTCATTTCAGCTTTGATATGTGATGAAAACTAAATTGCATCTCATCTTTGTGCAAGAATTTATCACTACTTTGTAGTAAGGGAATTCATGTTACTAATTCTCATTTAGTAGGTGAGAAATTAGTGAGACTTATTCAATGTCATTTATAGGTAAAGAATTTATAAAAGATTTTAATTTTTTTTATTTAATGGAGGCCCCCCAGAAATTTATAAAAGATCTTGATTTGACTTAGGATAAAAATGGGATTTATGAGGTTGTTGAAATAGTTGAGTTACTATTCTGATTCTATTTATATAATGACTATGATAAGTTCTATTATTCTGTTTCAAATAAATCTACAATTAAATTGAATTGAAAGTTCTAATATAGCTCTCCAAAATAATTTTCTTTAACTAGAGAGATACATTTTTTTCTGAAATTATTATTTTATTTGAAATAATAAATTAGACAAACTCAACTAATTCTAAATTCCAATTATTAAAAATAATTTAAGAAAATAAATGTTATAATTTAATCCCTTTCAAATATATATTTTTAATTAATTACTTATTTATTGATATAGAATTTGGGATTCATCTTGCGCTTAAATATACCACTTGAAAAAGAAAACCCATTCTACTAGAAAAGATATAAATGTGGGCTGGATATCTTGTTATGTATATTATTCATTAGAAAGTTTACAGAATGACTGACAGGAATTTACGCTAGCCAAATACTAATAAAACCCTCCATACAATAGTATTACTTTCATCTATCCCCTCTTACTTACATATCTAATTATATTGCATATTATTCATTGAATTATTTACAGGATCAGAGGCAGGAATTTGCAGTAGCGGTATACTAATTAAACCCTCTACTTTCACCTAGGCCCTTTAATAAACATATCAACATTTAAAATCACAGCATCATAAACACTGACGACTCTCTTTCTGACCCCGCTATTGAATGTCAATATTCCAATCACAGTAGCGAATCCCAAACCATAACTCAATCCAAGTCCAACTGCCCATCCCACCATTTCATCATCTGAATTCTCTGTTTCACCATATGTCTCAATACTGGTGCAGTTTCCATAGTCAGAAGAGTTGTTGCAGAATGTTGTATTGCTAAATGGAATCCCCCTTAGCTTAGGATTGCCAAAGTAGGACAAGTACCCAAAGGTTAGGAATTTCTCTCCAAGGGGTACTTTTCCTTCTAACATGTTGTAAGATAGATTGAATATCTCAAAATAGCTAAGCAACTGAAGTTCTAAAGGGAATTTCCCATTCAAACTGTTTAGCGAGAGGTCAAGAGACTCTAGCTGCTCCATGCCTCCCAATGTTTTTGGGATTTGACCGCTTAAATGATTCCTTGAAAGGTTAAGAGTTATCAAGCCTCGAAGAGATCCCATTTGGGAAGGAATGGTTCCTGATAAGTTGTTGCTGGAGAGATCAATACATTTAAGAATGAAAAGGATTTTGATGAAATCAACATCCCGACCTTTGCAGGAAATATCAATCTTATTTTTATACACCGTATTTACTATAAATACCTTTGAAATATCTTCTTTGAGAAGGTTTGGATCACTCTATGATGCATTGACTATTGCAACCAAGTTTGTAAGATTACTTGGAATGGGCCCTGAAAAGTGGTTTCTAGAAAGGTCCAGAATCTGAAGATTCGGAAGACCAGTTACTTGGGGTGGGATACTTCCATGAAATTTATTGGACCTCAGAATCAAGATGTGCAGCTATGATAACTTTCCAATCCAACAGGGGATAGTGCCCTCAAAAATATTATTTTGTAGATCAAGTACTTGCTGAGTTTGACATTTTGAAATGGATGAGGGAATAACTCCTATCAACCGATTATCAGAGAGCTTCAATGTATGAATCTATTTCAGGCTTCCCCATTCTGCTGGCACTTTACCTTGTAGATGATTTCCCACCAAGTCTAGAACTCTGAGGAGCGAGCAAGTCCTGGTTAAATTAGGAGGAATCACACTTGTGAGCATATTATTTGAAAGGTCAAGAAACTCCAAATCTGAAGTACAGATAGAGTCTGGAATGGCTCCGATGAGATTGTTTCTCGAAAATGATAAGAACACAATATTCTGAAGATGTTCACGAATATCAGTGGGAATAGAACCATTGAACTGATTCTGGCTCATGTCCAACATCTTAACACTAGCAACAAGAAGAGGAAGAGCACCTTGTAAGCTGTTATTGTGCAAATCCAGGTACAAATCAGTCCTGCATGTTAATTTAGACAGCAATGAACCTATTAATTGATTACAACTAAGGTTCAAATATGTAAGACTTGGTGATTCCCATATCCAGGATGGTATAGTTGTCACACTGTTAAAGGATAGATCCAAATGGTCCAATTTATATTGACTGGCAAGAAACGGTGGAATTTTTTCTAAACTGCAAGAACCTAGTCCCAAAAAGTTGAGCTTCTCGAACCGTGGTATCCAGGTTGGATCAAAGCTCACGATTAAGTGATTGAAAGAAAGATCAAGCAATTCAAGTCTAGTGAGATTATCGAAAAAGGAAAGGGATATGAAGCCTCCTAGATTGATGGAGTCTAGATAAAGGGATCTTAAGTTGACTAGATCTGAAACTGTGGGCAAAACCGAGGTATTCAATGGATTGTAACCGAGGTCAAGATAAGAGAGGGAAGAAAGTGATCCCAATGAAGGTGGGATTGTCCCGGTTAACTTGTTATTGAACAGATCCAAATGAACAAGTTTAGTGAGATTGACTATGGAGAGAGGAATCTCACCTTCAATGTTGGTATATGAAAGGGCGAGACTCTCAAAGGATGAGATATTCCCTACACCAGATGGAATTTGGCCCTCTATAGCTGTCGATGAAAGATCAACGCTGGTTAGCGACCAAGATGTTTGCTGTGCAATGAAGGAAAGCTCTCCTCCAAGATAGTAATTCTCAGAGAGATCAAGTGAGAGCAAGTGGGCAGTCACATTTTCAAACCAAGGAGGTATCTTTCCTGACAAAGAATTATTTGAAAGATCGAGATGGAGGATAGAAGTGAGATTGAGAAGGGAATTTGGGATTGGTCTGATAAGCCCACAGTCAGACATGCTGAGTTGTTGAAGGTTTGATAAACTGCAAACAACTCCACCCCAATCTTTGCTTACAAAGATTCTCACTCCATCAAGAGACAGGTATTCCAAGCTCACCAGATTCGATAAGCTTTCCAAATTCATATGCAATTCACTTACAAAGAATTCATTTACATCTCTAGAATATGACAAGTCGAGAAAACTGAGACTCTGTAACTTTATAAAATGTGGAGTGAGATTACCATTGAAGAGGTTGTTTCTTAGATTGAGGTGCTCTAACTTTTGAAGTTGAAAAAACGATCTAGAGATGTTACCCTCCAAATTGTATTCACCCAAATCCAGGCCAAAAACATGGCCTGTGTGGAGGTTACAGCTGACTCCACTCCATGTGCAGCAATTAAATCCGTGCCACAAGCTTAGCTTTTTTGCCTCATCCACAACGGCTATCTTGAAATCCAAAAGATGATCTCTTTCACGGAGGGTGCATGCCATTGCAGGAGGAGAGGTGAAGCAGAAGAAAGAGCATGATATCATAATGATTGCAAAGGAAACTCTGGGATATGAAAGCGTACTCTCCATGTCTTCTACATGCTAAAAATCCTTTTAACTTCAAAAGAAAGAGATGATGAAATGAATGTTAAATGTATGCCTTCCCATGCTTAAATATTGTTTTATAGAGAATGGAGGCGTGTGGGGAGGGAGTTGTACTTCCTTGAGTGGAAAAGTCTTACTAGGATAGGGCAGTATGCAATGCTTCAATAGCTGATCTTATTCTTATAAGTTCTTTAAAATGAGTAGAAAGTCTATTTCAATAACATCATTTCATATTTAATAATTAAATAATATTTTAAATTCTTCTTATTTACACCCTTTACATACATAACTAGACATGTTATTTCATCATGATCGCATATATCTAAATAAAAACTTTCTAGTAGATTTGATAAGATTTAATAAAACTAAGATAATAAATAATTATACTATAATAACACATTAATTTTAATAAATTAAAAGTTATTGACCAAGTAATTTTTTTGGTATGAATGCATGCTCATTTTTACTTTATATGTTTGGAATTGGAAAGTAAATTTTTGTATAGAGATAAACACACAAAAGTGGAAGCATGGAACTATTTATTAATCATTTTTTTTATATTAACTATAGGTAGATCAAAAACAAAAAAATATGTCACTGAGAGTATCAACAAAGAGGCCAAGCCTCACCATGAAATCAGAGAATCATAAATACAAAAGAGGGTCAAAAGGAAGTAGCGAACAACTAATGAAGGACATCATAGTGGGTATCAACCCAAGTCGTCCAACCAAGCAGGCCCTCCATCCAAATAATGTTCTTATGTTCTTATAACTGAGTCAACAAAAACAACTCTTCTTTCCTAGTATTGACGTTCTTCCTGATTTCTTTGTTCAGTCTTTTACAAGTTTGTTCGAATGTCGGCAAGTCGTCCAGGGTTCTCCTCCACTCATAACCATGCTTTAGCTCATAGAAGAAAAAGATGGCATACCCATCCTTAAGAAATTTCCTCAGCTTCTCTTTTTCTAACATCATAGTAGTGTGAACCTATAGAAATTTTTTAAGATGTGTGAGTTTTCAAAAAAAAATAGTAAGAACTCTCGGTTTACCTTGGTACCTTTCCTCCTTCCTACACTTCTAGATCTGCCAAAGCATGTTAGAAGACAACATATTCCAAAATAAGTTGGTATCCTTATGAGGACCATTGATATGACCAGTAACAATTTCTAAAATATTCACATTAATAGGGTAAAAGAAACCAAACATAATCCAGATTTCTTTAACAAAGATACAATCAAATCAAATATGTCTACCTGTTTGAGGGAGCTTGCATAAGTTGCAAATGTCAGTATCATGACAATCTTTTTTAATGGGTAGTCTATCAAGCATAACTAACCATTTAAAAAATTTAATTTTAGGTTCAACAAGACTTTTCCACAGAATATCAAAATACTTTTTTCCATGAATCGACATCAACAGAGGAATACCAAATAGTGTTAATGTGATGAATAATATCTTCATTGCGATCAATGATTCTATAAATATTTTTGGCTTTGAGAGTAGCCATGATGACCCCATCTGGCCACTTACACTTTAAGTGCCTATGGGAATCCACATGAAAAATAGTATCAAGATTTTTAGTAGCCTGAACAATCATATTATAGGTCTTTTTTTGCGAACCAGGAATATTATACTTATTCTTGAGCTCATCCCATTGAATGATATTATCCTGTTCAAAAAGATCAACAAACTGAGAAATACCCTTTTTAGCCCTTAACCTGGCATAACATCCTTGGGAGAGGGCTAGGGGTTTATCATTTAGGTGCAAGTTCCACCAAATGGATTTTCTCATCATCATAAAACTCCTTGTTGTTGATAAAGTTCTTGACATGGTCCCAGGCTCTCCAAATAGATTTTAAAATAGCAGAACCTTTGACAGTGACGGGGAAATTGCCGACAATAAGATCACAAAATCCAAGTCCTAGCTTTTTTAGGAAAACCTCATTCAATATTATGCCTAACCAGCACCTTCCAAGGATTATTACCCTCCATGGAGTGAAGGATCCATTTGGCAAATAAGGCAATACCTTGAATTTTAAGGTCTTTAAGCCCTAGCCCCCCAAGGAATTTGTCAGTATGGCACCAGTCTCATTTGACCGCATGCATCTTTTTATTACCTTTACCATTAGACCAAAGAAAGTGCATGATAGCCTTCTGGATTTCTAAAATCTGATAATTATTGAACATCCAAGCGGTTGAATAATAAATACTATAAGAAGACAACATCTTTTGACAAACCTGAATTCTGCTAGCAAGAGATAAGGACCTGTTATGCCATTTATTGAGCTTCTTATCAATTTTTTCCTTCATCCAAGACCACATATCTTTAAGCGAGGGTTCAATAGAGAAGGGGATGCTAAGATATTTGACTATCTTGCTGGGACCACCCCATTGGAAGTTATATTGAGAAAAGCAGCAAGGAGGTTGCTCTTCCCATCCCAGGCAAATGGATTTGGCTTGAGATATATGAGCACCATAAATAGAATAGAATAGATCAATTTTAGCATGCAAGGCTTTAAAATTTCTGTTAGAGAACTCAAAAAAAAGGGTAGTATCAGAAGCAAATTGACAATTAATAAGCTCATCATTATTAATCAAATTTACATTATAATGTTGAAATTGTTGGAATAAGATATGTAAAATTTAATAATACAAATATTAAAATGATGGAAAAGACTACAAATTATTCCTTAATTTATATATATTATAGGAAAAAAAACTATAAAGAAAAGGAACTCAAACACTATACGAAAATCAATTCGAGGCAATCTCAATTAACATTTCATTAAAAGTCAAATTTTCCAATTATGCTGTCCAGAGCACCATTGCCAATAAAGTTTAGCAGCCAAAGCTTGTCTACTAAATAGAGCAGAACGAAGATCAAGACCACCCTCCTTTTTAGGCCTACAAATAGTTGCCCAATTAACCAAGCTCCATTTAGTACTACGCAAATTACCACTCCAAAGAAATTGTCGAGAAAGAGCATCAAACTCCTTGAGAAAGTAAATAGGTGCAGCATGAACCATGCTTCTATAAGTAGGAAGAGCTTGGATAACAGCTTGAAGAAGAGTAACCCGGGCAGCAGTAGAAAGCCATCTATGAGTCCAATGATTTACCTTATCCTGAAGCTTGGTAATCAAATTTGGCTAGAAGAGATGTGGCTGCCTAGAAATAGCAATAGGAATGCCAAGATAAGTCAAAGGAAGTGAACCTATCTGAAACTGTAGGATACCAACAATCCTGTGCTGAATAGAATCAGGAGTGTTAAAAAAGTAAATGAAAGATTTGTGCTCATTAACTTTCTGGCCTAAAGCTGCCAAATAAACGTCCAAAGCATGTCGAAAGGCTTCAGCTTCCTTGATCCTATCAAGACCGGCAAGAGCAGAATCATCAACAAATTGAAGATGGGAAAGAGAAGGTAAGCCAGTACCCCACCGCCAGCCTTGAATAGAATTCTGGGACACCTGATGCTTAATGAATCTGCCCAAGCCTTCAGCCATGATGATGAATAGATATGGGGAGAGAGGGTCACCCTGGCGGAGGCCTCTAGAAGCACCAAATAGTTGTGAAGGTTGACCATTAATAAGAATAGAAAAAGAGGCAGAAGTAACACAACTCATAATCCAACTCACCCAGTCAGAGCTAAATCTAAAAGAAAGAAGAATATTCCTTAGGAAGCTCCATTTAACTCTATCGTAGGCCTTAGCCATATCTAGCTTAACAAACATGGCTCTCTCCCTTGAAGTAGCCATAGAGTGAATAGCCTCAGTAGCAATAACCACCCCATCCAAAATTTGTCTTCCAGCAACAAAACCACCTTGTTCTTCTGAGATAATAATGGGAAGCCACCTTTTCAGTCTCTCAGCAATCAGCTTAGTAATAACTTTGTAGACCACATTACATAAGGCAATTGGTCTAAAAAACTCCAATTGATTAGCACCCTCTCTCTTAGGAATAAGAGTCAAGAATGTAGAGTTCAAAGCTCGAAGCATCTGCTTGCTAGCATAGGATTCTTTAACCACCTCCAACAAATCATGATTAATGATGTCCCAAAATTCCTAAAAGAATTCAACTGGAAAACCATTAGGACCAGGAGCCTTCCCCTTAGGCATGCCAAAGACCACCGCCTCCAGCTCTTCCAAAGAGATAGGATGCATGAGATAATCATTCATTTCCTGACTGATAAGGGAAGGAATACAGGACAAAATAATATTTTCTTCATTATCAGCAGGAGGAGAGTCCTCAGAGAAGAGGGTAGAGAAGTACGAAATAGCCTCCTGGAACAAAGCTGGCAAGGAATTCAGTTGGATACCTTGAGAATTAACCAAAGAAGAGATAGTGCTCTGATTCCGGTGAGATTGCACTGTTTTATGGAAAAAGGCAGTGTTTTGATCACCTTCTTGGAGCCAATCAACTCGAGCCTTTTGCTTCCAAAAAATTTCCTCTCGAAGTTCCCATTCTTCTAGAGCTCTAGAAGCAAGGGATTCAGCCTGGCCAAGATCCTCTGAGAAACCTCGATCTCTAATCTCCCTTGTGATGACATCAAGATTTTCTTGAGAAAGCCTCTTCATAAAGTGAAGATTCCCAAAGCATTCCCTATTCCATATCTTGAGCTTCCTTTTAACATATTGAAGCCTTTTAGAAAATGAGAACATTGCAGTACCATATGCAGGGGCACCATCTTTCCACCAACAAAAAACAAAATCATGAAGAGAGGAGTCACAAAGCCACATCAACTGGAACTTAAAAGGAGGATGCTTCGGAACATAAGCCCCTATAGCAGAAAATTTGATTGGCCAATGATCTGAACCCCTCCAATCAAGGATTTTTGAAGAGATAGTAAGGGTGCCACTAAGCCAGAAGCAAGAAACAAGAAATCTATCCAGGCGTTCTGAGATAGCAGCAACACTAGTCCTGCAATTATTCCAGATATAGAGGCCATTAGAAGGATTAACATCAGAGAGATGCAAAAGAGATATGTGTTGCCGAAGAAGAGCAGAAGAAGGCCCCAATCTAGCCAAACCACCATACTTCTCTTCCAGAATTAAAACTGAATTGAAGTCCCTTGCTAACACCCAAGGATGATAAGGATGACAATTTCTAACATATTGAATATGTTCCCAAAGTTCCTCCTTTCCCACAAGATCAACAGGTGCATACACATTAGTAACCATGATTACCTCTCTTGAGTCTAGAACAAAAGCTACCATAGAGAGAGCTGAGCGAGAAGACATCCAGCCAAGAGGAGAAATTTTTTGAGGATCCCAAAATATAGCTAAACCACTAGCACTGCCTGTTGCCCCAACACACTGGCATTGGCCACGAGACCAAATACTAGAGGCATGTTGGACCATAAACTCCACAGAGTACTTAGTCTCTTGGATACAAAAAACATTAGGACTATGATCAACCACCAAGTTATGAATAGCCTTTTGTCTACGGATGCTATTCAACCCCCTTACATTCCATGAGAGAATAATCATCATTGGGTGGATTTGGGAAAATGAGAATCCAAAGGTTTCACTGAACCAGACTCAATCAATATATCTCCTGTGAGTTTAATCTTCTCTTGGTTTGTTTTGCGCCCACTCCTTAGAGGGGGAGAAGAAGAAGCCCGCTTAAAGGGTCGAGGCAACAACCCCAAGGGGAGAGGAGATCCCTTGCCCTTACCTGATGGTAGCACATCCTTAACCAGGTCAGCCAAAACAACATCATCATCTTCCAACACTGCAGGAGTCACCAGAGCCGCTGTCACAGGAGCTACAAGAACCTCACAATTCTGATATACTACAACTTGATATGCTCCACAAGCATCATTAGGAACAGATCTCTCATCTGGGCAAGCTGGATCAGAAGAGATAGGAGGAGGAATACCCTCCTCTATAACCATACTATCCAACACCTCAAAACGGTTAAAACCTGAATCAAATAATCTTTCTTTCAAAGGCCTCTTTTGACCACGTCCCTTAGCTCGAGGATGAACAGGGGTAAATCCATCCTTATCCTGCATTGGAGCCTTACCCTTACCTGTAGCATCTTGTGGATTCATCCCCTTGATAGTATTAACCATTTGAGATTGTCCTTTCCCTGTAGTATTTGCCAAACCACTAGCATTTCCAGCTGTAGACCAATCCACTCCTTTGAAACTCGAGTTACGGGGGCACTGCCACAGTAAATGACCATACAAATGACAAATTTGGCAACAGAAAGGGAGGGATTCATAATCTAACTGCTGCACCCAAGAAGAATCCCCTAGACAAATTTACAAAGAATCTAGTAATGGGTTATTCAAATTAATTTCAACACAAATTCTAGCAAAATAAATAACCTTTTTATCAAGGGTTTGATGTGCAATCGCAGCTGGCTTCCCCAACAAAGCAAAAATTTGTTGAAGGATGTCTTCACGCCAAAATTCCAAGGGAAGACGAGGCAAGCGAACCCAAACTGGCACTGTTGAAGGGAGATCCTCAGCAGAATTAAAACCTGAATGCCAAGGTTTGACAAATAACCCTACATTGTTGTAGAAATAAGGGCCTCCTTCAAAAACACGATCACGATCAGACATGCAAGAGAATACAACAAAAAAATAACTATTCCCTGCCAACATAATCTCCATATCGCCTTCCACCTACCAAGAGTGGCGGATCCATGCCTCAAGAGTGGATAGGGAAATCTGGATTCCAAGAAATTTGCATATCAAAGCATTCTTGGTCCAATAATCAATGTCCTCCATTATAGCCATTGGAGGAATAACCAAAATAGGGCGATCATGGCTATGCGGAAGACAACCATTAACTTTTTTCAGCTTGGAGCTCTCCCCTGAATAAAACGATTCAGATCGCATTGCATGCATAGTTGGAGAAGAACCATCTATTCTCACCAACAGAGAAGAAATCCCAGGCCCTGCCATGCAAACAATAAAACCCCCAATCCAAAATTGACTACAGAAGATCTCCAAAAACACCGACGCAAATTATGTCCAGCAGCTATCAATCCAAACAGAACAGAAAAATAGTAAAGATCAAACACCAAGAACAGGCTAGGGGAAAAACCCTAGCCCAGCCGGCAGCCAACGCTTCTCAGAGACTCCATATCACGAATCAACAATACCCAAAGGGTTTGTGGTAAACCTAGTGTGACTCGAACCGGAGTTGATGCATAGCACCGGGATCATTAGCCTAACACTACACCTCACGACTCGCCTTTTATCACTCATAAATATTTTCATGGTGCTGATCCTTGCTCTATTTCTGCACTTCCTCTTGAAGTTTGTGGCTCAATGGTTTGGCATACTTTGAAGATAGGTGCGATGTTGGTGAAGAGGGGTCTGTTCTGGATATGTAAAGGAGGTTCTCAGACTTTTTCTTGGTCTGATGCTTGGGATGGATTCCCTTCCATTTTATCCATATACCCTCATCTTCAGCCTCTTTGTGACTCGTTTCTTGCCGCTGGATGGGATAAAGTGGCTCATTACAAGACTCCTTATCAATTGGGACCTGTTGTTGGTTATAGATGGAAGCATTCCTCTGATTGGCCTCCTGGAGGTACAGACATGGATCGTTAAGAGCTTTCTCAAATTTTGGCCTCTAGAGAGTGTTCCTCTTTGCTTGGTCTAGATGTATTGGCTTGGGGCGGTACCTTGTCTGGTAAATATCATGTCTCTGCTGGGTATCAGGAGATACCTAGACAATTATTTGGGGATGCTGAGGTCCCTTGGTGGAAGCAAGTCTAGAATAAAGTTTCTTGGTCCAAGTGCAATTTTTTCATGTGGCTAGTGGCTCACAACCGTTGTCTTACCTGGGATAATCTTTGTAAACGTGGATTTCAGGGCCCCTCTTATTGTGTTTTGTGTGGTAATGGAGAGGAGTCTGTCTCCCATCTGTTCTTCCATTGCTCCTATTATACTTAGATATGGCACCTTTGGTGGAGCGCTTGGGGTTGCTCTTGTCGGCATGCTTCCTCTTTGCCTGAGTTCTGGGCTCGCTTGGGTAGTGCTCCCTCCAAGTATTCTTCTCTCCATCCTGCTTGGATTGCTGGCCCATCTTTCATGCTTTGGCATATCTGGTTGGAGATGAATCGTCGCATATTCCAAGATGTTCGGCTTGGTGTTTTGCATATTTGGTGGAAAATATCACATTCTCTCTAGGAAACTATTCTTGTGAAGTGTGAGCTTGATGGGCGTATGGATCCGGTTGATCTTGCTATCTGTAATCGCCTTAATTTTCATCTGCAGGATGGGGTTGCGGCTCATAGGTTTCCTTCTATGTCCAGGCAGCTTCACCATCTGAGGAAGGGTTGGGTTAACCGGGATGGGCACTAGACTCCTCCTCCCTGTGGAGTTCTAAAAATTAACACTAATGGTTCTTCTCGTGGGCATCCTAGTCCGCCTGGTATTGGCGGAGTGGCTCATTGTAGTTCTGGGAATGTTAAATTTCTCTTCTCAATTCATAAGGGTGATTATACTAACAATCTCATGGAAGCACAGGCTATTTTATATGTTGTGGAACAGTGTTGCTTGTGGGGATGGAGTAAGATTATTTGTGAATCTAATTCCCAGGTGGTGGTGAACATGCTTTCTTCGCAAGAGCTTGAGGATGTTAGTTGGCAGCTGGCCACTGTTGTTAAGCAGATTCTTTTCTTCTCTTCCTCTTTTCAGTTCATTAGGTTCAAGTATATTTCGCGAGAATGGAATAGACCTGCTGATTGTTTAGCCAAATGGGCTTCTAGTCATGATCCGGGTTGGAATATTAGGGATAGGGGGCAACTGTCCTTTGAGATGTTGCAAGAATTTGATGATCTTGTTGCTTAGGATCGAGCTCCTTGTTGAGCTCTCCTTGTTGTATTCCTTTCTATCTTAATAAATTTTTACCCCTCTTTTTGCAAATTTGATAAATATTTTTAATTATAAATTGTTTAATTAAATTTATATTTTTAATTTTTAATTTTTAATTAAATTTTTTTAATAAGCTTTTAATCAATTTCTAATAAATCTATTAACTAATCATGAAACAATTGATTTTAATAATAAAACTTGATATAAAATCTTGATAATAACTCTATTTATTTCTTTGTATTTAATTATTGACTTTGTTCAAATATTTTATTTTTAAGTATTTACTAAAAACTACAATTTTCTTTTTGAATTATGCCAAAATATCAATTCTAAAACTTTAAAAAAGCTTGACAACCTTTTATAAAATATAAAACTTATTATTTATTTCCAAATATTTATGTTTTACTAAAGAAATAAAACTAAGAATTACAACATGTAAAATTGGGAAATTATTAACTAGAAGGTGAAAAAATCACTCATATGCCCAAATCGCTTTCATTGCACTCATAAAAAAACCTAAGTGTACACATTTCAACCATGAATAAACAAGTGTCACATAGTGGATAGTACTTGTCATTGCAAATTATAGTGATGGTTCAAGGAGAGCTTTAATATGTAATTATTAGACGAGAACTTTAATCTGTAAGTTTTCAATGAGTGTTTTAGTCTAAACTTAATAATATTACAGTTACATTAATTACGAAAGTGATAACAATTTTTTTTATAATAAATATAAATATAATAATCATATTAATTGTAGTCTTAACCATAAAATATTATTATGTATGTTGTAAATAAGTATACTTTATTAAGATTTATAATTATAATTCTATTTTTATGATTGCAAGAATGAATTAATAATAAGTAAATGATAAATCTATTTCTATTACCAAACTTAGTTAGACATGATTTATCATATCATACATTCATAATTGATTTTGTTCATAAAAGTTTTTTTTTTTAATAGGATGCAATGTGTTGCTTATGTTTCAAAATTAAGTATGGTAGAATATGTGCAATATTATAATTAATTTTATTGTTCTTGTTGATTTTATTTGTTAAAATTAATCAATAAGTATTTTATTAATATATTCAACCATTAATCAAAATAATCTAAGTATATTTCAATATTTCAATTTTTATATTTAACAATTATTAGAGTCATTCTCTTTTGTGCATCCAACAAGGTTTGATTTTTCTTAAATGTAAACTAGTTTGCATAAAAGGTAATGTGAAATTTGAAAGATTATTGAAAAATTCTAAATTGTTAAATTTCATCAAAGTATCAATACAAATTCTTCCAAATCTAGCACTCTCAATGCAATCGCATTTAAAATCAATTTAAATATATAAAGAATCATACAATAAAAGTCCATAGCCTAAATTTTGAATAAATAAACAAAAACGAGTCATTATTTTTTATTTAATTATTTAATTTGTTTGAATACTTTATTTTTCTAAATTAGTTTCTCATGTCATATTTTCTACTTATCAAATAAATGTTTCTATTATTGCCATTACTATTATTATCAAAATAAAATTTTCTCTTTAAAATGAATGATAAATCCATTTCTATTACCACATGATTTATCTTATTATATTCACATTCTCCTATTACCAAATTAATTTCCACCCATTAAAGATAACTATTTTTAGATCATTTAAATTTTTGCAAATTTTATTTATTTATTTATCAATTTTACATGTTAAAGACATTATTTTCCTAAAATTTAATTGGTTGATATGATTTGGTCTTATAAGACCCCCTTTTCCTCAAGCTTCCTCCATCTTGATTTTCTTTAGACAAGATTTTGAATAAATATTAGTTTAGGTTTTCCTTTTCTACTTTGATATTAATATTGATTTTATAAATATTAGTATAAAAAATCTATAAGATTAAAATTAATCTCCTAATATCTCTCAAATTCAACCAATGAAGCATCTTTTAGAATTTTGGTAGAATTAATGAGGCAACAACAAATCTATTATTATTAAACTTTTGTGGTGAACTTAACATTTAAAAACCATATCAAATTTAAACCATGCCATAAATGAATTTGGTAAACCTTCTTTTAATCTATTTTTTTAATCCAACATTTATCCTAATAAGATATTTAGACTATTTCGTATGATAATTCTTGTACTAAGGTATTATAGAATGTATTTCAAGATGTTTATTTTTCACTTGAACCAATATCTATTTAATCTATTAGAATTAATTTAGAATTTTTTTAAAATTATTACAAAGACATAATATTATAACAAAAATACTAAATGTATTATTTATATTCTAATATTCAATTACTATAAAAATGATAACAACAAATACATGACACTATGTGGCATTTGTCATACATTCATAATTGATTTTGTTCATAAAGTTCAATTATTTAGTACGATGCAATGTGTTACTTATATATATATATATATATATATATATATATATATATATATATATATATATATATATATATATATATATATATATATATATATATATATATATATATATATATATATATATATATATATATATATATATATATATATATATATATATATATATATATATATATATATATATATATATATATATATATATATATATATATATATATATAGTAAATTAAAGTCATGATATCTATAGACTTTCTCTATGTATATTATGTGACATATAATATATATAGCTAGTAGCATTTGAGATGGGTGACTCCCAAGATTTAAAATTATAATTCATTATATAAATTTATTTTATTTTATTATAATTTATAAGTCTCTATCAATCAAAATTTATTTTCATGTTATGATAAGATTTCATTTATGTTTAGAGCAATAAAGGATATTTTGGTAATGTTATATTTGGTTTGATGGTTAGCTTTAGATTATAATTTATCTTAATATTCAATTGTGAAAAGGGGTAGACTTCCTTTACATTTTCATGGTCATGTTTTGATAAAATTTAGGTTTTATTAAGATTTTTATTCAATGGAGTTTAGGTTATGGTTGTGTTTAATTTTTAGTCAGGTCTAGAGAAACCTTCCATTTTAGTACTTAATGAGAATTGGATTTGTGCATAAGAGTGAATTGGATTCAATTTGTTTCAATGATATGGTCAAGATTAAGCTTTGGTTATCCTATACATCTTCTCTATGATGGTTAGCATTATGTTTGAATTGAATGCATGGATTGACTAAGTCAACCATAGTAGCTATCATATTGTCTCATCATTTGTTGCCATTTATTTACCCTCTGACTCCACCTCTCGTGTCTCACTGTCTCCTCCTTTTCCCACTCCTTCTAACATGTACCCCACCTACTCTCACCATCTCTTCCTCCAATTTACCCTCTATCTCTACCTCATGTCTCTCTTACACACCCTCTCACATTTCCTTTAGTTTTTTTTTTTTGTGTTTGACTTGGTACCTAGCGTTCAATTAAATTTGCAAGTATTTTTAAAAAAAGGTTTACTATTTGGAACAATATTTTATTGGGTGTGTGATAAAGGGTAAGTTAGTTTAGTATAAAGTTAATCTTAACATAAGAGTTCAGTTTGGTTTAATTCAATGTTATGAGTATAGTTTAATTTTGTTTAATTTTTTAAATATACGTTATTGGGTATTTGATAAAGGGTAAGTTAGTTTAGTGTAAAGTCAATGTTAACATTAGATTTAAATTTGGTTTAATTCAATGTTAGGATTATAGTTAAATTTTGTTTACTTTTAAATAAATAACTCTCTCTCTCTCTCTCTCTATCTCTCTCTCTCTCTCTCTCTCTCTCTCTCTCTCTCTCTCTCTCTCTCTCTCTCTCTCTCTCTATCTATATATATATACATGTGTGTGCGTGCATGCACGTGTGTGTGTGTGTGTGTGTGTGTGTGTGTGTGTGTGTGTGTGTGTGTGTGTGTGTGTGTGTGTGTGTGTTTGTAATTCCTTTTACAAAGAAATTGGTTTATCCTCCTTGAGAGGATCATGACACTTTGCAAACACTTATATTGAATGGTGGCATTCATAGAAATGAGAGTTACACATGCAACCACATACAACTCCTTTCTCAGCTTTATAAAAGAGATGCCTCTCTCTCATTCTTTTACACATCACTTTGATGTTATTGTAATGAGCTATTTGCTCTACTTCTCTCTCTCTTTTCCATAGGCTTTAGCCTCATTCATAATATTACACAAGGGGTTATTCTTTACTTTTCCCCTTTCAAAATCCTTGTTTCCTCTTGTTGATTCTTTGGAGGTTGTTCATTGGAGTTTTCTTATTCCATTATCTCTTTGGTGAAAAGTTTTATGGTAACTATTTTTCATTTCAAACTCACTTGGATTATTTCATTGCTCTTCATTTTTTTCACTTTACTTCATGGTATAAGAGCTTCCTAATCCTTGTTTTGAGTTTGTGTGAAGGTTACCACTTTGGAGACACTCTTGAGAGGTGCCTTTATTATTATTATTTTCTAACACTTTGTGTGTGCAGATTATTTAGTTTTCTTCATTCTCTAACCCCCTTTGGAAAGCTTGCTGCCAAAGAGCTATTTTCTAGCAAAAAAAATACATGTATATATTTTTCTCTTATTTTAGAAAGCTGCCAAAACAAGGGACACTTATAACTATTTTGTTAAACAAATCTTATTGGTTTTATTGAAATATCAAAATTAAGTTTGCTCATGCAGATTTCTCATTATATTTTCATTTCTTTTATTTCTTTTATTTTCAAGTAGTATCTTTATACTCATCAAAAATTTGATATTTCTTTAACCTTGCTATAACAGGTTTATTATTATTTCATTACAATAAAAGTTTTTTTTATCAAATTTAACTTCTCAAGTTCTATTGCAATTTTTGAAATTGAATCTTATCATTAAACTCATACCATTAAAAGCTCTGTAATAATATTTCGTATTTTCTGGCTAATCTAAATCAACAAGGCTCTCTCTTTATTTATCTACTGCTCTATCTTTAATACAAATCTAACAATTAAAATAATTCTTTATGTATTTTCCTTCAAAATTGTTTTCATATACTCTGAAAGTTGAATTTGGTTTCATTCTCGTTTCATTTACATAGTTATATTTATATCTCTTCCTTTTTATAGCATTTTTCTGCATCATCTCCTTAGGTAGCGTGTAGTGTTCCCTCTCATCTTGCAAGTAAGGGACCCTTACGCAGCTTCCAATCTTTGTGCCCAGTCTCCTTTGCAATTTTTACTGATCCCCCCATGTCTCCTTCCAAATTCGCTTCCTTTTCATGCATAGACTGTTGAGTTCACTCAAACTGTTGTCTTTTTAAAATTTTGTAGTGCTGCTTGTGAAACAACACTTTGCATTTTTTAAGTTTTTGTGAATAAGCGCTAACTCATATTAAAGTTTTCTTTGTTGCATTGTCTCTGTTCTTTGTCTTGAAGGCCTAATTTTGCTCATATAGCTGCGACTATTCACCCTTTCTCAAGCATTGTCATCTCTTATCTATTTTTTTTTTGCAAAAAGAGGGGTAAAAATTTATTAAGCCAGAAAGGAATACAACAAGGGGCTCGATCCTGAGCAACAAGATCATCAAATTCTTGCACCATCTAAAAGGAAAGTTGCATCCTATCTCTAATATTCCAACCCGGATCATGACTAGATGCCCATTTGGCTAAACAATCAGTAGTTCTATTCCATTCACGAGGAATATGCATGAACCTAATGAACTGAAAAGAGGAAGGGACTAAGCTCTTTGTTGAGTCTATGGTCCAACATACCTCTAGTATTTGGTCTCGTGGCCAATGCCAGTGTGTTGGGGCAACAGGCATTGCGGGCGGTTTAGCTATATTTTGGGATCCTCAAAAAAATTCTCGTCTTGGCTGGATGTAATACCCGGGCAGCAGTAGAAAGTCATCTATGAGTCCAATGATTTACCTTATCCTGAAGCTTGGTAATCAAATTTTTCCAGAAGAGACGTGGCTGCCTAGAAACAACAATAGGGATGCAAAGATATGTCAAAGGAAGTGATCCTATCTGAAACCGTAGGATACCAACAATCCTATGCTAAAAAGAATCTGTTTTACCACCCTGCACTCCTACAATTATCTTTATCTATTTAGTGCCATGTGTGTTTCAGCACATTCCTACTAGCTTCTTTTCAACCATGCATAGTGGAAGGTCTTTATTCAAAGACATTTTACTTATTTGTTAGGCTGCAATTTATTTTGTTTGGGACTTACCCCTCTTCTCTAATCTCTTGTGCATCCTCCTTTCGAGGTGCACTCCATTTCTTTTGGTGCTCCCTTAACTTTACCAACTGTCTGATCTTTTTTTTTGTAGCGTTGTTGGAGAGTATCTCTGTCAAGCATTTCTTATTATTGCTTGGCCTCTCATATATCTGTTTTTGTTAGTTACTTTCCTTTTTTCAGTTTTTTAGTTATTCTCTCGCATCGTAACTATCTCTGAAATGGTTGTAATTTTTATACCTTTCTCAACATTTGTCTTCTTGGCAAAACCTTATCTCCACCAAATTATCACAGAGGATTATTCCTTCTTATGACCGTTCTTGTAACGTCTCTACTGCATCTTTTATTTGCATAGTTTAATCTTATTTTTATATCTATCTTTAGAACATCAACATACGTTTAGACTCTACCCTTCTCAGTCTATCATTCATTTCATTCTGCTATTTTTTAACTAAAATAATAATAAAGTTTTTAATATTTTATCTATAATGTTGTTTTGTTAAATATATTATAATAAGTTGCAACATTTCAAAACCATGCACCTTCGAAAGGTTTGGTATTGGGCCTCGGTTAGCTTAGCTATTTAGATGGATGGAAAGACATGTTACATAAATAGATCAATGTGGTGTCACCTAGGTAGTTGGTTTACCTGGTTCAGGTTTGAATCCTGTTTGATCAGAATAGGCATAGAGCGAATGTGATTCCAAATGATGAATGGCTTTGCTGGTCTAGGGATAGTTCTATGCCGGTCTCTCCATTCAAATATCAATTTTTGGTGGAGCAATTCCTACTATACTTAGACCTATAGTTGGTATATGGTTGATGGGAACCATGGCTCTAGCCTGGCCTACAGATAGCATATTGATAAGCCCTAAAAGGGCTGGTAAAGTGCTATATTTAGCCTATTCTAGGGCTAGGGGGTACCAGCACCTATACTCAGGGACTAAGGTAGTAGGTGGAAACATTGCAAACAAATGGGGAATGGGGGGAAGATAATTTTTTTGATAGAATTACTGTAGTGGGGATGAATTGTCCTCCCCATTACCTAAGTCAATACATAACAATCGTATCTCCCCCACATTGACTAGTTCAAAGTGGATTCATGCCAGTGGAGTGGAAGTGATGAGCAGTGGGAGTGAATATTGCCAAGGTCCAACCTATTCCCACTACTATAACTAACAACAGGAAGGTACACCATTGAGATTATGGCAAACCCAAAATCGAGATATTGGATTGGACACACTTGGTTTCATTTAATAATGCCATGCATGGGATATTTATATCGCAAATAAAGTAATTTATGATATGATTTCTCAAGAATAAAGGCCCTTTAGTTTAGTTCTATCCCTACCACTGAGGGATGGGTATAGAATTATAAAAGGGGGGTTGGATTGGCTATAAGGTGGGGAAGTGGGAACTCAAACAAGGAATACTTGATTCTTCATTGAAAGGATGGATCTCATCAATCTCAATAAGTTGCCTCCATTGCCGAGTGCCCCATACTCATTGATTTTTGCTAGCAAGAATCTTCCACTTCTCTCGGTGGTGGTAAACTAGTATCCTCATCTTTCCCATTCTAAAATTAGGTTAGCGAGATACTTGTTCTAGAAGGGTAATGTCTCCATGCAGTGTGTTACTTCCCCATGTGCTAGTTCATGCCTATTCCTCGTAGCACTGCCATGGTGAAGGGATATAGGTGGAGAATAGTTGGGCCTATTCTTTGGGAAGTTGCAATTGCAATCATAAATGATGGATCTCCAGTGAGTGGTTTACCTCCCCTACCGTTCCCTTGGCACGAATGGTGTGAAAATGTCTAATAGTAGCCAATTCTGCACTTATCCTCTTATCCCAAAGTTGTTGTGGTTCCTAATTGCTAAATTGTGGCGGGTCCCCTCTACCGTTCCTATAGTATCATCAACAAAGCTTGGCCCTAGGGAAATTACGGGGCTATGAAGGTGAAGCACCTAGCTTAAAGATCTTTTTTGGCTTGCAAGTTTAATTGGCTCCCTATCTAGCCTCCAATCACCAGGATAGTTGATGGGTGGCACCTCAAAACGCACATGTTTGTTGGACCACCCATGCCAATTTTCTCCACACTGATTATAGGAGTTCATTTTGACTAACAAACTACTTAGTTACTCAATCAAGTCAAGTTAGTTATTCAAAGGGAAATACCCTCCCAATAAAGGCCCAGTGGGACTTATAGTCAGTGTTAGGGCTTAGATTGAGAGAACAATTAGGTCCCATCCACGTGGCACATTATTGACTACCTTAGCCCTATGTGGATAGGGCTAAGGTCTACCTTCTATTTCATCAACACTGGCACTACCATTCTTCAGGCTTCTCTTACCCCTACCACTCGGGCTGCCCACTGGGTTGCTTTCTCACGAGGTCCTAAGGTTAGGTACGGGGAAACCATATTAGAGACCAATAGTGCACTAGACAAAGGTGGACGACAAAAAGAGTGTTAGGGAACTGAGGTGATGACCTAGCCTAATTTTAGGCTAGCTACTAATCCCAAGCCCTCCCTTCCTTAATAGCATCCAAGACCGCTCTTAACTAACTTGAATAGTATTCATATACATAACACACCCACCCACCAGGAATTCAATTAGGCTAGCCTACCCTAACCTCACCTCACCTAAATTAGGTTGGTTAATAGATCAAATCTATGATTGAAATGTAATTAGAACTGGTTTCATGTGCAACTGAGATAAAGGGGTGTTATGTAAAGATCAAGTTCCGAATTTATTAGTGAAAAATAGAGGGGCACTAGCCGAAGCAAAATAGATAGAGTTGTAGGATGGACCATTCCTTTGTGAAGAGGCTAGTTGGGGCTTCCCCATTCCCCTACCTCTTTTTCATTCATTTCATCACATTGGGGCCCTACCCCTACTATTTATTTAGACCATACCAGACCCTACCCTTACTATTTATTTAGACCCTACCCCTACTCTGATGAACAGATGCATGCATCGATTCAGCAGAGAATTGATGCCATTTTCATGAACGGATATCAATTTGGAAACTTAACAAGATGGGATGAGTGTTATGTTAAGATATAGTTTCGGATTTATGAGTAAAAAATGAAGGGGCATGAGTCAAAAAAGTGGGGGCTCCGGCTTAGGATCTCTCATTCCTTTGCTTCGAGGATAGGTGGGGAGAGCCCCTCCCACTACCTAACCTACCTCAATGGCCCCACCTATTTGGGTAAGGTTTGGGGCCCTGCCCCTACTATTTTAAGGTAAGGTAAGGTAAGGTAAGGTCCCCATACTATTTTAAGGTGAGGTAAGATAAGGGGCGGGGCCCCTACCCCTACTAGTTCATTTCATTGCATTAGAGTCCTACCCCTACTATTTATTCTTTGATCCCACCCCTCCCTTAGTAGGAAGGAGCATAGCAATCCATCCTAGCATTAGAATGGAATGGAATGGAATTCTAGTAGGAGTGTAGTGATCCTACCTTTCTACTTGGCACTATAAAGCCAAAAATAGGTGTAAAGCCGAAGTGCACGCATAGGGCTGGATTCCTACCAAACCTCATTGATTTCCCCCACCCCCAAGAATTTATTAGGTAGGCCCTTAACAACTTAAGGTGATTATTTCCCTCTAATATATTGTTCCCTAGCTTGGGTTGGGGATGGAATTCCTACGTTTTCTTTCTACTTGGTTGGGTTAGGGCTGGGTGGCCTTCCCCTCATCTTAAGGTTCGGGCCTCTCTTGGGAGAGTCCCTAACCATTAAGCCTTTAGGGAAGTTGGCCTTTTATCATTCATTGATTTTGACTAGCCTATCCTTCCTCTTTAGTTCGCATTGAGCTCTCTTCGCTTTTGGGGTATGAGTCCCATCACTCCTCAGAGGTAGGCTAGGCGAGTTAATAAACAATGAACTTGCCTTCCCCTCATCTTAATTTTCAATATTTCACTTTCATAATAACAACGCATGAAAATTTAATCTTCAAAAAGAAGAGTTTGACTTTTCTTTAAAAAGCCTTTAAATCTTAAGCTTTAAAAAAAAAACTTTTTATGTGATGTTTTAACACTTACAAAAGGTTTTATATATATTTGGTAACAACCTTTTAACAAATATTGTATGCTAAAAAAATTTAAAGGTTCCAAAAATATATAGTATCTTTTGTAAGTGTTACCAAATGCTTACCATATATATATATATGTGCCTTTTGTAAGTGTTAAAAAATCACATAAAAAGTTTTTTTTTTAAAGCTTAAGATTTAAAGGCTTTATAAAGAAAAGTCAAACTCTTCTTTTTGAAGATTAAATTTTCATATATATATATATATATAGATATAAGTAATAACTTATAAGTTCTTTTAAATAACAATAAAAATGTAGTTGTTCCTTAATTTTTTATTTTTTAGTTTTTAAATAATTTATTTTTTAAGACTATTATATAAAAAGGAGTTAACTTTTGTTACAATATTTTTTATCTCAAGTATTTATTTTTCATTCATTTAATCAAGGAGGTTATTTGTTTTCTCTCTAATCATGTCTACTCTAATTCCTGAAATTAAGTTGAGTAACTCTAACTATCATGCTTGGAAAACACATCTTTCATTTATTTTTTGATTCAAGCATTTTTTAATGTTGCTACTAACCCTTCTTCAGTTCTCATTGCCTTGGCTACGCAAGATGAGAAAGATGCATGGGACACTAAAAAAGAGGAATCCATTGGCCTCATTGGTATATTTCTTAAACTTGATTTGTATGTTCTAATTGCTCAATGCACTACTGCCCATGAAGCTTGGGATATTTTGAAGCAAACGTATGATAGGCCTATTGAATCATGCAAGATAGCATAGAAGACCCAAGGTTTACTGATTTCAAATCTATGGATGAATTTTTATTTAAATTTGATTCAAGTCAATTAATTGGTCTAGGTGTTACCCTAACTGATATTAGATTAATTACCATTATTTTAAAGAAATGTATTCCTAGACAATTTCAACCATTTATTGGTAATGTTCATTCTCAACTTTCTATTTCTACTTTGTCTACTCAATTAACTTAAAGTATTTTTCAAAATTTGTTACGTCAAGAGGAAGATAAGTTGTTGCAATTTGGTACTCATAGATCTAATAAACATGCTTTTGTATCTAAGAATCAAAATCAAAATTTTAAATCATTGAGCATCATAATAATTCTCCAAATAATCATAATAATCATAATTTAAATAACAATCATAATAATCATAATAATCATAACTTTAACAATAATTATAATTACAATAATAGATTTAATTCTAGGTTTTCTTTTAACAACAATAATAATCAAAATACAAATCATAATAATAACCATCCCAATCAATATAATAGTCCTAATAAAAAACCCCATTTTACTTATTATGGGAAAGATGGTTATTTAACTAATAATTATTTTAAAAGAAAAATGATAAGAAACCTATGAATAATCATCAAACTAATCAAAAAATCTCATGGGAATCAAAATTGTCATGCTTTCACTATTAGTTACAATGTTTATAAACGATTAGAATGGATTGTTGATAGTGGTGCTTCTCAACATGTTACATCTTACAGATAGGTGTTTGATTCTTTGCAACTTGAACCTTAAAATATTCCAATTCAATGAGCTGATAATCATACTTGCAAGGTTGAAGGATTTGGTGATGTTGTTAGAATTTCTAAAAATAAATTTGAATCTAGAATCTATTGAAAGAGTTAGATTAAACAAAAAGAAATGGGTGGGCTTTTTAGAATATAAAGTCTTATTTTTTCAAATTTTCAAAAGTGCGTCTGGGCTTTTTAGAATACTTATTTATGGGTTGCAACCCATAGCCCATCTCATTTTTTGGGTTTTCTTTTGCTGGATTCTTTCTCTGCCACCAACAGCACACACACATTTTGTAGAAGGTGAAATCTTTTCTTGTTCTCCTCCTCAAAATGACTCCTCATCACCGGAGATCAAGATCAGATTCATCATGTATGTTTTCTAATCTTGTTTTTGTCTTGTTTTGAATGTTTCAGCATTGTTTTGTATTTTTTTTAAGTTTTTCTTCAAGTTTGTTAATTTATTTAAAATGCAATTAGTTTCTTATCAGGAAATGTGAATAATCTACCACCAAATCCCCAACCTAATCAACGAAATCAAAATAAAAACCCTCCACAAGATCAAACTGAAAACCATCATGAGGAAGAGCAAGAACGTCCATTGATTGAAAGACCTCCTCCTAGCACCCAAGACAATATAATTAATGAAATAGAAAGAGGGATAAATGAAGTATAAGAAATCATTGGTAGGTTAAAAGCTTGCAGGAAAACTAATCCTATGAGAGCACAATTGGAATCCTCCCTTGAGTCCATTATGAGCCAAGTAGATTTTGTTAGTGGTTAGTTGGATATTTGACATGTTAAGAGAGAAGAACAAAGAAGATACTATGCAAAAAAATTATCCTATAAAGATGTAAACTAAAAGGACATAACAAAAGGTAACATATGTGCATTGTTTAAAAATCCAAGAGAACAAGACAATATTAAACCTACAATTCAAAGGTTTCCCATGCACTAGTGCATCCATGATGATATTAGAAATAACTTTTGGGATAGATGGTGGATGGTCTTTGATGGCCCTCCCTGCAATAATCATGAGGTTCCAATTTATTTCTTAAAGAAATTATATTGTGAATTTTTCCTCGGGGAGATCCCCAATTATTTTGACATGTTAGATTCTCGAGGTAGAGGTGGGGGGTCATCATTTGAGAGGTCAGGGGCACACTATGACCCTTATATATTTAGGGCACCTGTTGTCAAGCCACAGGGTGAGCATGTCATTATTCCTTCAATTGTAAAGGAAAATGTAGAGACTAGTACTCTAGGGACTATCAATGCTTTGACAGAGACCCTCATTCATTACTCCAATCCATTAGTTGAGGAGGAGTCTTCTTTGTGCCATGGTCATGTGTGCACGTCATGTGGATCCTTATGCACGTTTGGCAATCACATTGGAGACACTATGGATTATGGGCTAGTCATTGATGACTTCCTGATTGAGACATTTGGCATTGACACACAAGTAAATTACAACTATAACAAACTAATTTGATCACATTTTCTTATGTACAATGAATGACTAATAAATTAGCATGTCTTGACATTGTTCAAAATTCAAGGTAAGAGTGTTGATGGCCTTAATACAAATTCCCTGATCCCATTTTACGTCTTGTCGATGAGTTGGCAGGTATGTATAAATTTAATCATTTAAATTAAAATATATATTTATTAAGTAATCATATAAAGGATTGACAAAAAATTTATCCATGTGCATTTGTTCTCTACTGGACCATCGACATTCACAAGTGACTCTGAGCCTAGGCATGATATGAGCTTCGTAGAGGTACATTTGCTTCATGTTAATTTAATTTATTTGATTATATTATATTCTATAAAAAAAAATATAAATTTTATTATATGATTTGTAGTTGTTGACATCAAAGGCTCCTCATCTTCATCAGTCTGGAACCGATTGTGGAGTTTTTGCCACGATGGCTAGTTCAGAGCCATTGACCGAGGCATGAAAGAGCTTTCATATTTTTAATTGTTATTTATAATAGTTAGTATTGAAATTTCAAATGGTATTTATAGGTATTATTTAGTCATTATATTGATTGAATTTTTGTAGGGCCTTGTTACTCCTGATCATCCGCGAACCTTTGAGGTAGATGTACAGAGTGACTATTTGATGGCGGTAAGAAAATAATTAATTTTGTGTGTCCATATATTTGCTTTCAATGTATAATAATTATTGATTCATATATAATTTGTTTGTTCCAGCTCCAATTAGAGAGGAGCCTAAATAAGAGGATGAGCGAGTGTATGAGGAAGACCACATCATCCTCATCATCTCCTCCGATGCAATGACCGAAGACCTCTAGGGATTTTTTTTCTTCCCCTCATGGGAAGGAGAAGATATAGGGATACACACATGTATAGGCATTAGTAGACATATATCTTGGATTTTATTTTAGTGGACATATTCGGCATACATTTGATGTATTTATGACATTTTTTATTCGATGTATTATATATATTTGATACATGAAATTATTAGACTTACAAATTTAATGCATTGGTTTGTTCATGTATGAAATTAATGGTTATCATGATATATATCTTGTTTTTATTTTTTACATTTTATGTATTTCATTTTAATATAATTTGCATCCAAAATAAGGGTAGGAATCATTATAATAAGCTTTGATAGTATCTTTTGACATGTGAATAAGGCTATGATATTAATTTATATTTAGATAGTACAAGTTATGAGTACTTTTTATTATGAGTAATTTAATTGGAGTTTTTGTTGGGATGAGAATAGTGAAACTTGAATTCTTATTACTATTATACTATTAACATTGAAGTTTGACTCTTGAGTTAGCTGCATTATGTAAATGTCTAATCTTGAATCTTAGTGTCATCATAAACATGTCAAGAGTTTATAAATGCTTTATCTTCAGAACACGAGAAGACTTGAAATAGATTTTTTAATTTATACATGGAATTTGTTATCAATATTGATTTCTTCTACATCTCTTCGAGAGCTTCATTTATGGAAACACATTATATGCTCTTCTTATGATTCCTATAGCTATAGTTGTTGCATTTTTTCTTGGATATATTTCTTCTATCATTATCCAAGTGTAGGGCACCTAACAACCCTTGTTTTGGCTTTGTTTGTGTTGTTTCTTTGAGGCTTGTTGTGACTCTAGCCAAGTTAAGGTGGCGTGTTGGTGTTCTTAGATCAAGTTGGTTTGACTAAGCCTTGTTTAGGTATGTGCAAGATAATAAATACTAGGGGGGACACTAGGTGGTCAAAGTGGGTCAAAGTCTATACTTGTAATTCATAAGTGGGATATGACCCAACTAGGTCCTAAATAGTGATTTTGCATCTTCTTCAAGTGTTTGGAACTCATAAAATGTTATGTTGGTTGATTAGGATCCCAAATGCCAAAAGTTGCTAAGTTGTCAAGAAGTTGTTCAAATGGGACTAAGGGAAAAAAAGAGGCATATTGGTTACCAGGGGGCCACATTATGTCTAAAAAAATTTATTGAACCTGTTTGGTTCTATTCAAAAAGGTTTCAAGGGTCTAGAAGTCAAAAATGCAAAAATTGCAATTTGGTTAGCAACTTCTAAAAGTTGCTCCACAACATTTTGTGCAAATTTTTAGTTATGACATGGAAGGAAGGAAAGATGGTTGGTTTAACTAAATGCAAACCTTGGGAGGTCCTATAAGACCTTCAAGAAGACAAATCTACTAGTTGGATGTTGGAAGAGTTCATTCTTGAATTTTAATACAAGCATTTTGTTACATTTCTTTTAACAGTTTTTGGATTTTGTAAAGCAAGTTTTCCAATAACATTTTTGTCTTTAGGTCTTGGCACTAGGGTACAAGTATTGTTCTTCTTAATCTATTCAATTTCCTCATTCATTTCCTATATCCAATCTTCGTTGTCTAGAGAACACTTGATTCAACATCACAAATGATTTGTTTAGGTTTGTGATATCTTCTCACAAATCTTGCTAGCATAGGTGGTTTCCTTCTCTATTCTTCAATAGGTTCATCTTGAAAAATAATGTCAAGCTCATTTCCTCTTTCTTGTTCAGGTTTTGGTCCAATTTTTGCATACTCAGCATACTCTCTTTGATGGTCGGCATTGCTTGTCAGTGACTTGGCATATCCATTCTATTTCTCGACACCCACTATCTACTGCTTGGAAACTTGTTGCACAAGTTATCATTTCCCATCTTCTACGAAAATGCAACTTGGCATGCTTGTTCATTTGGAGTTCTAGGAGCACCATCTTCAAAATAGATGAAAGTACTATAATCTTCAAGTTCTTCATTGAATGTAATGTCACTTCTTTTCATAAACTTGTCAACTTTCACATTTTCACTTTCCACAACTTTTTTAGTGTTATAATTTAAACACTTGTAAGCTTTACTCTTGGTGAAATACCCTAGGAATATACCTTCATCACTCTTTGCATCAAGTTTTCCATTCCTATTATCTTTGAATATATAACATTTTCTTCCAAAGATTTTGAAATATTTCACATTACAAGCATATCCATACCATACTTCATAAGGTGTAGCATTTGTACATTTTTTTACTTGTACTCTATTTAGGGTATAGACAATAGTACTTACATCTTCTCTCCAGTACTTCTTTGATACATTCTTGAACTCCATCATCAATGTTCTTGCACAATCCATTATTGATCAATTTCTTCTTTCAACTATTCCATTATGAGGAGGGGTCCTTGGTACTGACATCTACCTTTTGATTCCTCTATCATTGTAGAATGTATTGAACTCATTGGAAATGAATTCACCACCTCTGTCAGATCTCAGACATTTCAGACTCTTCCATGTTTCTTTTTCAACTCTAGCTAAATACCACTTGAATAACTAAAAAGCATTTGATTTAGCTTTAAGTAAAATCACAATCATCATCCTAGAATAGTCATCAACAAATAGAATGAAATACTTATCTTCACAATAGCTTTGAACATCAATAGGTCCATAGAGGTTAGTATGAACCAATTCCAAAATATCAATAGAAGTGTATGTTTTTCTCTAGAAACTAGACTTGGTCATTTTTCCTAATTGACATTGTTTAGACATAGCATTTTTCAGGTTTCTTCAATTTAGGAAACCCTCTTACTTTCTTCATTTTAATAATGTTTATCAAATTGTCAAAATTCACATGACATAGCCTCTAGTGCCATAATTAAATATCTTCTTGTTGTGCAAACAAACATGTCTCATTAGATAAATCTAGATAGAAAAAGTTACCTCTTTTCTAATCACCACTTCCAATTAGCTTACCATCAACATCATATATCTTGGATTTCCTAAGATGGAATTAAACTATGTATCCTGATTTTTTCAGCTATTAAACACTCAACATATTATAGTTAAGTCCTTCAACCCAGTAAACATTGTGACATTTGATCTTGCCAATCAATTGAACAATACACCTTTACCTTTTACAACACATGCAATATCACTACCAAATTTAACACATATACCTTTGTAAGGAACAACATCATCAAATTTATCTCTATCACTAGTCATATGATTAGAACAACCACTATGAATTATCCATCTATCAATCTTGTTCACTTATGAGACTAATGCAGTTTTTTCATCTTCATCAGAATCTTCTTTTATAGAAACTTAGGGAACTTCATCATCATTACTTTCAGATTCAATGTAAATTTCTTCTTCATCAATGTAACAAGATTTGTTACCTTTTCCATCCTTGTTTATCTTGTAGTCTTGGTCATCTCTTCTTCCTTTGTACTTGCTTTCCTTTCTCTCATCGTTGTCTTCTCTATCAGGAAACCTAGCATCAATATGACCAACCTTGTTGCATGAAAAATAAATAATAGGTAATTTACCTTTTCCTCTTCCAAATATTTTTGCAATAAAAGCTTCAAGTTCATCAAGCTCATCATCAAAGTTGTCACTGTCACTCTTCTCATGTTTTTATTTCCTTTTGCTAAGAACTAGTTGTGACTTAAAAGCATATTCAATAGTAGTTGGTGTGTAGTTATCAAAGTTAGACATCTCAAAAGAAGCAAGTCTACTAATTACACCTTCCAAAGTCAAAGTGTTACCTAGAGTACATCATAGTTCTTGAATTGCATAAACTCTAAGGGCCTATTTGATTCATGGATTTGAATAAGAATTGGCATTCGCAATACTAAAAAAAATTTAATCCACTATTTGGGTGCATAAAATAAGAATTGGAATTGTAAAAATTTAGAATTTGGTATTCCCATTTATCCTCGTATCCATGATTTGGTATTCCATCCAAATAGGTGGAATTGCTCCAATTCCCACTCTAATTCCAATTTGACAAAAAAAGAGTATTGGATATTAATTAAAAACAAAAAAAATTGAAGCCTTCTTTTAATATTGAGAAGGTCAAGGTTCAATCTTGGGACGATTGGGGAGAAGGGATTCATACTGGGTGTCAATCTTCATTTTAGGTGAATGGGTTTTTCTTCTTTCATTTGAAGTGATTTCCTATTCTCTCAATATCATTATTAAAATTAATTTGTTTCACCTTTTCATGGATTTTTATTTTGAGTGGAAGTTGAGCATTCTGAAGACCATGTGTAAAGCTCTAAAATACATTCCTCAACTGCTCAGTGAAATTGAAAAACTATGCAGGAAATGCAAAAAATTATTGATTATTAAATGAATTTCTAAGGCCTCAATGGTCATGTCAATTTTGAAAACAAGTAGCAATCATTTAAATTTATATTCAAATGGTGGTTTCATGTGCTTTCCTCCCAATTTTTCTGTCAACTATGCAGCTACCCAATACTCAGAAGTGTTATGACAATTGATGCATGGAGAGATGCTCTTTTGGAGTATTCATTGCTATGGATAGTTCTTCATTTCTTTATCCCCACATAATTATAGAGGGTTAGTATAAATCTATGTGCATCTCGAATTGGGAAAATTGATTGTAGCTACAACAATGGGTTCTTTCAAAACTTAGAAGAAAATAGTATGGTTAGATTTACTTGAACACCTGATGGTGAGAAAGCTTGAATTCCTTCCAGTAGACTGTTGCTTTCTTTTAAGGATTTTTTGCAGGGGATGGAATGATCTGTTGGAATGATTGGAGGAGTGGAAGGATGATCTCCTACCTGAGTATTATTGGTTTTCACTCTATGTCAAAGCAACTTTATCTTTTTAGAAATACTATCCTGGATGTTTGAACTGTTCAGCATTTTTTGGGTTTCAACCAAACATGTCTTGAATAAGAAATTCAAAATATCAAATTTTTTTGGGTTTGAACCAAATTATCCCAAATCAAATTCTCAAAATAGTCGTCTAGATTTTAACTTCCAGAATCCCAAATCTAGGATTCTAAATGCCAATTCTCAAATTATTTTCCAATAACCAAAAGGGCCCTAATGACATATATAGGGAGTAGAGTACTCAATACCTTTCTTATCACTATTTCATCTTCAATTTTTCCTTTTGCACCTCGAATAGCATTGACAAATTTCTTGATTCTTGTGTAGTACTGTACTATATTCTCACCTTCCATCATTCTCATTTCACCAAATTTACCTCTTAGGCTCTCTGATTTGGCTCTCAAGATATTTTCATCACCTCCCTATAAAGTCTTTATTTTTTCACACATTTTCTTTTCACTGTAACATTCTTTTATATCATTAAACTTGACATAGCTTAGGGATGAGGCAATCTCCAACATTGCTTGTTTGTGCTTTTGTTTTTGTTTTAGTTGTTTAGTTGTCAGAGGAGTAGTCATTACTTTCACATACTCATTGTCCACATAAATGATAGCAACATCACCTATACTACATATATGCAACATCATCAAGGTTTTCCATGTAGAAAACTTCTCTTTGTTTAACTTTGGTACCTCTCTTTTGTGAGTTGTGATCTTTAGCTTCAAGTACCTTCAAAATTTTCTCTATAAGCAACTACCTCTGATACCAATTGTTAGAAATGTTTACAATAACTAAGAGAATGCGGGGAGGGTGGGTGAATCAATTACTCAAGGTCCATAAGTACCATTTGAATATTTAAACATCAAAAGATTCATTGTTCTACTTATCATGTTGTTGCTCGATCTCTACTGGACTAATAAAAAATTATTTTCCTAAGCATAACATACTTTTCTGAATTAAACATCATCAAATATAAAACATATAAAAAAATTCAACCCAATTTGGGAAAAACTACCAACAACATGTCACTACTTTTTCACTCTTTCTAAGTGAGCTTTATTATGAGCCAACCTTGTTAAAGGTTACAATACACACTATTGAATGTGAGCTAGTTAGAGGATTTAATCACCCTATTAGGAGTGGCCTTGTTAGAGGACTTTGATAATTCCATTTAGAATGTCACCTTCCTAAATAGATTTACATACACTGTTAAGTCCTTCAAATGACTATTGAGTAAAGCTCTATTAAAAGGATTTCAATACAAACTATTTACAATGATTAGAAAGAAAATAGTAGGGTTTTGATATGTATGTTTACAACTCACTTTTGGAGGTTTAGTTCATGTGGTAATTCATTGATAAGTCCCTATTGTCATCTTTGTTCTTAATTCACTTGAAAACTCTTCAAGTAGTCACCCCCCTTAAAATCAAAAGTTAATCGTTCTACTCAGATTCACTTATCAACTTCAACAACATATGGGCAAGCAATTCCTTTTTCTTTGTTCTCACTCTTACACACTTGTGTTCACCCTTGTGCATCTCTTTTCCACCTTTCTCTTTGCACATGTACCCCTTAAAGTTTTTCTCTATACTTCCTTAAATAGGTAATTCTCTCTTTTCTATTTTCCATGATCAGTATAGAGCTTAGAGTTTACAATCTGGTTCATCTAGAAACTCTAAATTAGTTATATTTTGAAAAGGTTATCTTGAAATTTGTTTTATATTTATGGTTATTAATGCGATGAACCTAAAATTGATAGTTTTCATCTCCCACCACATTTTTCAAAAAAAATGTATTCTAACCAAGAGAAGAACTATACATTCTAGAAGAGGACTCTCTCCTCTAGAATGTTATATAATTTTTAGATTTTTCGATATGATTTAATATTTTTTTCTTTCTCAAAATTGACATCTTTTCGAGTGATAAAATACATGGTTGTGGAGCTTTTTAATTATAATATACTATACCTAATTAAAACACTATAAACTCTACATGAGAATATTCTTGACTCTAAGCTCTATAAAATGGTTTTTATATGTTATTAAAAAAATATCATAAAAAATAGTAAGAGTTATTTAAACATCTAAAATAATTTTATTTCTTTAGTAATTGGATACAAACTAGTATAAAACATGCATTTAATAGACATTTCCAATTGGAAAAGTGTGAGACCATACATAACTTAGCTAGAATGAATTTATCTAGGTCATATGTTTTAAAAAAAAAATGAATTTTAGATAGAAATACTCAAATTCAGTCATTTTGATAAGTCAGCCTGAAAGGTAACATAGCTTTTTACTTTTACCCTAGGATCTTCATCATAACTCAGAGAAGACTACAAGGACTCTTCATTTTCTTCTTCTTCTTCCTCTTCTTCTCTTTACAATCCTTTTAGATATGATAATCCTTTTTGCAGTTCGAACACTTCACTTTGTACTTCTTTCCAGAATATTCAGACTTCATATCCTTCTTGATTTTGTCCTTCAATCTTTCTCAAATGGTGAGAGTGTCTATAGCCACTTCAAAATATTTCCTTTGCATCTCCTCTAAAGAACTTCAATAACTACTTCATACATTTTAAATTGGATGGTGGTACTTTTGATGCACATCAATAACATGGAACAGTATTATCCACTAATAGACATGCCAACAAATGTTAACTGTGCAACAACCTTATTGAAAATATTTAGATGATCTTCTGTAGTTATTCCTCTGTTGATCTTGAGAGATTTTGTTTACCAAGAATTTTTCTTGATAACTATCTCCCATTTTATTCTATAGAAAACATTAAATTTTATCTTCATGGACATTCAATAGAATAGAATTTACAAGGCTCAACCTTATTATTACTGTGGCCTTTCAATCCACTAGATCACAATGATCTTCATGCTTCATACCTGAATGTTTGTTACCAAACACAGTGATCCACAAATCTCAATCAACTATCATATCTTCAAGTTTAAGTTTTTGTAAATTAATATGTGTACCATTGAACTTTACAATGTCTATTCTCCTTGATATACTTGCAATCTAAATTTCTAGATGAATTTAGTTTGTGAAACCACACTAGACACAAACAACCAAACCTAACCAACAAGGATAACAAAAAGGTTTTTGGCTCTTGTAACAGTTGAGGAAATGCCTTCCTAATGCAAATTTACATGGGAAATAATAAAGAGTTTGAATCTACTTCAACATATTTATATAAGTAGAAGAAACAAGTACATAGAAAATAAAAAGTACACAAAATAAATACAAGAGACCAAATTTATATGGGAAACCCTTTTGGTAAAAGCCTACCACCAAAAAGTCTGAATGTCTTCCTTGCAATACAATAACCAATGTTGCATAAAACAACAATGTATTTTTGCATAGGCTCACATTGCATTATAATTAACCTAACGTTACACTACTTTGACACTTTTCTCTTCACCACTTCAACCTATCATTTCTAAAAAATCCCAAAAACATTTATAGACTATGAAATTTGTTATGGAATTTAGTATGTCAAATGGTCAACCAACTATGGCTCACACCTTACCTCAAGTGTCACCATACCATAATTTCTATTTGAAACTAGCATCATACCAGAACTGCCACTATGCTAACATCATACTAGAAAATATCAATGTACCGTAACTATCATTGTACCAAAATTGTTACTATACCATACATACTAGTGTTGACATTGTACTTGTTTCAACATACTAGATTCATTGTACTAGTTCAACCCTCATCATACTGACCTTACCTTACTACTATACCATCCTACCAATGTTTCCATACTGCTTCATTGTACTAATATAGAGCCATCATTCCCAACATCATATGGTCATACAAGGCAACTATTGTACAATGTACCTTGTATAGGGTTTGGTAGACTCACCATACGACATACTCCACCATAATTAAGCACCCAAAAAACTATGCATTTTGATAGGGCCTGGGTACCCTTTTACCATGTTTATTTTGTTTTATTAGTTGTATACAAGAACCTTAAACTAATATCCCTATGAATCATATTTAAGCAAACCTTTCATGCCCATTACATTAGCTATGTCATCTACTAAAACTAGGGAAAGACAATACAATGTCACTAGAAACCTTTTTTTTCATGCATTCAACCATCTACATATGATAACCCATTATAAAAGGAAAAAACTAGATGCAAATTGACTCCTACTTCCCTGATAACCAAAAGAAGAGAACCCACCTTAGTAGGGTCTGACTCCATATCACTAGGAGTCATATAGAGAAGAAACCAGGAGAATAAAAACAGCCCTATTGGAAGAGGTATATGAAACCACCAATAAACCATTGAATCCCACCAAGAGAGGGCAATAGGAAACCCCCAACTGTGCAATGAAAGTTAGAAAGTGGCTAGCTAGCCAAAAATTTCATGTAAAACCCACCAAAGTCGCTAAAAAATATAGAGCTAAAAAGAGATAGGGACTCAATGAGTTAAGAGGGAGAAATATCCACCCCCAACCACCATTACTCACTATAAGAGAAGATTGTTGAGATCTATAAAGAAAATCTTGCAAAGAAGCAAGAGAAATAAGAGTTGAGACAAAGAAGCATATACCTCAACTCCAAATGAGTACTAGACTAGAACCTCCTGCCGCATATGGAAATCAACAAAGAAGAAGAAATGACTTCACCCACCCTCCCCACAGCCTACACAAAACCAATAGAACATATAGGATAAATACTACCACCAATAAAATGTAAAACCTAGTCATATTGTCACAAGGAAGAAGAGGAAATGACCCTAAGGTGGCAAGAAAAAAAGGTTCTAAAAGGTGGCAAGAAATCCTCCTACAATGTACTAGAAGGACTCCAAAAAAGCTTGAGGAGGATAGAAAGGGAACTCATCCTCCCAAACACCTATTTGTATGGAAAAAAAGGAGTACCTACTCCACTTCTTCACAAAAGCCAAGGCTCCAAACTCTACCCCAATTCGAAGTTTACAACAACAACCCAAGGTAGAAGAAACTAAACCCTCGCAAAAAGCACTACTCTCTTAAGTGAAAGGAAACCTCTCTCCATAGACTTTAAGTATGTTAAAAAATAAATTGGCTTGAGTTTTTATTACAAAAATAATAATTAATTTTATCTTGCATTTAATGTTTTACATATTCCCATTTCAATATCATGTAGACCCATCTAAATTATGATAGTTTGGTTTATATCATTTTCATGTTACATAAGACTAAGAATGATTAGATATGAATTTGGTCAATTGATGCATATAGGTGTAACCTAACATTCAAAACAACTTTTTCATTTCAGCTTTGATATGTGATGAAAACTAAATTGCATCTCATCTTTGTGCAAGACTTTATCACTACTTTGTAGTAAGGGAATTCATGTTACTAATTCTCATTTAGTAGGTGAGAAATTAGTGAGACTTATTCAATGTCATTTATAGGTAAATAATTTATAAAGATTTTAATTTTTTTTATTTAATGGAGGCCCCCCATAAATTTATAAAAGATCTTGATTTGACTTAGGATAAAAATGGGATTTATGAGGTTGTTGAAATAGTTGAGTTACTATTCTGATTCTATTTATATAATGACTATGATAAGTTCTATTATTCTTTTTCAAATAAATCTTCAATTAAATTGAATTGAAAGTTCTAATATAGCTCTGCAAAATAATTTTCTTTAACTAGAGAGATACATTTTTTTCCAAAATTATTATTATATTTGAAATAATAAATTAGACAAACTCAACTAATTCTAAATCCCAATTATTAAAAATAATTTAAGAAAATAAATGTTATAATTTAATCCCTTTCAAATATATATTTTTCATTAATTACTTATTTATTGATATAGAATTTGGGATTCATCTTGCGCTTAAATATCCCACTTGAAGAAGAAAACCCATTCTACTGGAAAAGATATAAATGTGGGCTGCATATCTTGTTATGTATATTATTCGTTAGAAAGTTTACAGAATGAGTGACAGGAATTTACGCTAGCCAAATACTAATAAAACCCTCCATACAATAGTATTACTTTCATCTATTCCCTCTTACTTACATATCTAATTATATTGCATATTATTCATTGAATTTTTTACAGGATCAGAGGCAGGAATTCGCAGTAGCGGTATACTAATTAAACCCTCTACTTTCACCTAGGCCCTTTAATAAACATATCTACAGTTAAAATCACAGCATCATAAACACTGAAGACTCTCTTTCTGACCTCGCTATTGAATGTCAATATTATGATCACAGTAGTGAATCCCAAACCATAACTCAATCCAAGTCCAACTGCCCATCCCACCATTTCATCATCTGAATTCTCTGTTTCACCATTTGTCTCAATACTGGTGCAGTTTCCATAGTCAGCAGAGTTGTTGCAGAATGTTGTATTGCTAAATGGAATCCCACTTAGCTTAGGATTGCTAAAGTAGGACGACTACCCAAAGGTTAGGAACTGCCCTCCAAGGGGTACTTTTCCTTCTAACATGTTTTAAGACAGATTCAATATCTCCAAATAGCTAAGCAACTGAAGTTCTAAAGGGATTTTTCTATTCAACCTATTTAGCGAGAGGTCAAGAGACTCTAGCTACTCCATGCCTCCCAATGTTTTGGGGATTTTACTGCTTAGATGATTCCTTGAAAGGTTAAGAGTTATCAAGCCTCGAAGAGATCCCATTTGGGAAGGAATGGTTCCTGATAAGTTGTTGCTGGAGAGATCAATACATTTAAGAATGAAAAGGATTTTGATGAAATCAGCATCCTGACCTTTACAGGAAATATCAATCTTATTTGTATACACCGTATTTACTGTAAATACCTTTGAAGTATCTTCTTCAAGAAGGTTTGGATCACTCTGTGATGCATTGACTATTGCAACCAAGTTTGTAAGATTACTTGGAATGGGCCCTGAAAAGTGGTTTCTAGCAAGGTCCAAAATTTGAAGATTCGGAAGACCAGTTACTTGGGGTGGGATACTTCCATGAAATTTATTGGACCTCAGAATCAAGACGTGCAGCTGTGATAACTTTCCAATCTAGCGGGGGATAGTGCCCTCAAAAATATTATTTTGCAGATCAAGTACTTGCAGAGTTTGACATTTTGAAATGGATGAGGGAATAACTCCTCTCAACCGATTATCACACAGCTTCAATGTATGAATCTGTTTCAGGCTTCCCCATTCTGTTAACACTTTACCTTGTAGATGATTTCCTGCCAAGTCTAGAACTCTGAGGAGCAAACAAGTCCTGGTTAAATTAGGAGGAATCACACTGGTGAGCATATTATTTGAAAGGTCAAGAAACTCCAAATTTGAAGTACAGATAGAGTCTGGAATGGCTCCGATGAGGTTGTTTCTCGACAATGATAAGAACACAATATGCTGAAGATGTTCACCAATATCACTGGGAATAGAACCATTGAACTGATTTAGGCTCACATCCACCATCTTAACACCAGCAACAGGAAGAGGAAGAGCACCTTGTAAGCTGTTATTGTGCAAATCCAAGTACAAATCAGTCCTGCATGTTAGTTTAGACATCAATGAACCTGTTAATTGATTACAACTAAGGTTCAAATATGTAAGACATGGTAATTCCCATATCCAGGATGGTATAGTTGTCACACTGTTAAAGGATACATCCAAGTGGTCCAATTTATATTGACTGGCAAGAAACGGTGGAATATTATCTAAACCGCAAGAACCTAGTCCCAAAAAGTTGAGCTCCTCGAACCGTGGTATCCAAGTTGGATCAAAGCTCACGGTTAAGTGATTGAAAGGAAGATCAAGCAATTCAAGTCTAGTGAGATTATCAAAAAAGGAAAGGGATATGGAGCCTCCTAGATTGATAGAGTCTAGATAAAGGGATCTTAAGTTGACTAGATCTGAAACTGTGGGAAAAACTAAGGTATTCAATGGATTGTAACCGAGGTCAAGATAAGAGAGGGAAGAAAGTGATCCCAATGAAGGTGGGATTTTCCTGGTTAACTTGTTATTGAACAGATCCAAATGAACAAGTTTAGTGAGATTGACTATGGAGAGAGGAATCTCACCTTCAATGTTGGTATATGAAAGGGCGAGACTCTCCAAGGATGAGATATTCCCTACACCAAATGGAATTTGGCCCTCCACAGCGGTCGATGAAAGATCAACACTGGTTAGCGACCAAGATGTTTGCTGTGCAATGAAGGAAAGCTCTCCTCCAAGATAGTAATTCTCAGAGAGATCAAGTGAGAGCAAGTGGGCAGTCACATTTTCAAACCAAGGAGGTATCTTTCTTGACAAAGAATTATCTGAAAGATCGAGATGGAGGAGAGAAGTGAGATTGAGAAGGGAATTTGGGATTGGTCCAATAAGCCCACAGTCAGACAGGCTGAGTTGTTGAAGGTTTGATAAATCACAAACAGCTCCACCCCAATCTTTGCTTACAGAGATGCTCATTCCATCAAGAGATAGGTATTCCAAGCTCACCAAATTCGATAAGCTTTCCAAATTCATATGCAATTCACTTACATAGAATTCATTTACATCTCTAGAATATGACAAGTCGAGAAAACTGAGACTGTAAAACTTTAAAAAATGTGGAGTGAGATTACCATTGAAGAGGTTGTTTCTCAGATTGAGGTGCTCTAACTTTTCAAGTTGAAACAATGATTTAGAGATGTTACCCTCCAAATTGTATCCACCCAAATCCAAGCCAAAAACATGGCTTGTGTGGAGGTTACAGCTGACTCCACTCCACGTGCAGCAATTAAATCTGTGCCACAAGTTTAGCTTTTTTGCCTCATCCACAATAGCTATCTTGAAATCCAGAAGTTGATCTCTTTCATGGAGGGTGCATGCCATTGTAGGAGGAGAGGTGAAGCAGAAGAAAGAGCATGATATCATAATGATTGCAAAGGAAACTCTGGCATATGAAAGCGTACTCTCCATGTCTTCTACACGCTAGAACTCCTTTTAACTTCAAAAGAAAGAAATGATGAAATGAATGTTAAATATATGCCTTCCCATGCTTAAATATTGTTTTATAGAGAATGGAGGTGTGTGGGGAGGGAGTGGTACTTCCTTGAGTGGAAAAGTCTTACTAGGATAGGGCAGTATGCAATGCTTGAATAGCTGATCTTATTCTTATAGGTTGTTTAAAATGAGTAGAAAGTCTGTTTCAATAACATCATTTCATATTTAATGAGTAGAAATGTAAGAGGATGGTATGATGGTATGGAATGGAATGCTTTTATGAAAGATCTCATTCTTTGATTTTAAGGGTTTCTAGAATTTTCTTGACTTCAAAACAGAGTGGAAAAGTCCGTCTCCATAATATTCATGTATCTCAACAAGTGGTATGATGATATATAATGCAAAGCTTTAATAGGCCATCTTGTTCTTAGATTTTTAGAGTTTCTATAATTTTCTAGACTTACAAATTAAGCAATATCAAAGTCAAACATATTAATATTCTAATCCTAATTTTTTATATGACAAAAATATTGAACATGTCTAAATAGATTTTGATTTTAATGCAAAGAGAAATAATATTTAAAGTTGGATTAATATTATTTACATTTCATGTTATTATTATATTTATAAGGAAATTATCAATTCAATTTATAATAAAATTTAAAATTTAACTAGTTTACTTATTCATGAAATGTAATTTCAAATATCTTCTTTCTTTATGATTACCACCATTTGATTATTTTCTCTTTTAATTGTTGCAAGAAAGACATAAAGAAGATCCTCAAGCTATAAATATAAAATCATTCTAAATTTAAGCTTTCTTTTTTTAATGGATAATCTTGAAACAAATTAGATATTGATTTGATATTTGTGTTGAAATTTTAAATTAAACAATATAATTTATATTATATTTTTGAAAGTTTAATTTTAAATAATATTTAACATAAATATAAATTAATATTTTAAAAATATTTGATTTGAAAGGCGGGCCAAATAGAAGATATTTGAAAAAAACAAATTTTAAAAATCTTGATTTAATAATTAATGAACTATTTATTAAAAAAAAAACTTGAATTAATGAACAAAAGATTTAGTATGTTAAAATACAAATTCAATTTTTTAACTATGTTAATCTAGTTCTTCGCTCAAGTTCTTCTCTAGAAAAGAAACAGTAAATTCTATCTTGCATTTAATGTTTGATGTATGTCACATATCCATATCATGTAGAGCCATTAAGTTATCAAATTTCATCTACATCCTTCTAATGCCACATAAGTCACATAAGTCACATAAGTCACATAAGACTTGATTAGATATGAAATGGGTAATTTGACACGTATAGGTGAGTTGGACATCTATATGAAACATTATATTCAAATCAGATTTTTGAATTCAGATTTCATATCTCTATGAAATATATTATGTGAACTTAGTATCAGGATTCCCATACCAATACATGTTTGGAAACTAAATTACATCTTGTCTATAAGTCCAAGGCTTTTTTGACTGCTCGATAGTGAGCGACCTTATTACTAGCTTCCGTGTTAGTGGGTAAGAAATTATTGAGACCTATTCAACTCACTTATCATTAAAAGAATTTATAAAAAAGGTTATTTATTTGGCTTGGATAAGAATTGGGTTCATGAGGCCATTGATGGTTATTAAAATTTATTTCAATTTGAAATAAAATCATTACAATGTTTTTATGGCTCATAAAATTCATGAATGTAGTAATCTAAATTAAGAGGATAGTTTTTTTTCAAATATTTATTTACATTACAATCATTCATCTTTAAAAAAAAAAAAATCCATTTCAAAAATTTTCATCTTAGATGACAGTTCTTTCCCACTTTATATAATAAAAATAATATCTTTATGTTTTCTTACTTCCTTTTAATACATATTCCTTCTAAAATATTATATTATTTTTACAATATATCTATGGTACTCAATAATTAAATAAGATTTTAAATTCTTCTTATTTACACCCTTTACATACATAACTAGACATGTTATTTCATCATGATCGCATATATCTAAATAAAAACTTTCTAGTAGATTTGATAACATTTAATAAAACTAAGATAATAAATAATTATACTATAATAACACATTAATTTTAATAAATTAAAAGTTATTGAGCAAGTAATTTTTTTGGTATGAATGCATGCTCATTTTTACTTTATATGTTTGGAATTGGAAAATAAATTTTTGTATAGAGATAAACACACAAAAGTGGAAGCATGGGACTATTTATTAATCAATTTTTTTTATATTAACTATAGGTAGATCTAAAACAAAAAAATATGTCAGTGAGAGTATCAACAAAGAGGCCAAGCCTCACAATGAAATCAGAGAATCATAAATACAAAAGAGGGTCAAAAGGAAGTAGTGAACAACTAATGAAGGACATCATAGTGGGTATCAACCCAAGTCGTCCAACCAAGCGGGCCCTCCATCCAAACAATGTTCTTATGTTCTTATAACTGAGTCAACATAAACAGCTCTTCTTTCCTAGTATTGATGTTCTTCCTGATTTCTTTGTTCAGTCTTTTACAAGTTTGTTCGAATGTCGGCAAGTCGTCCAGGGTTCTCCTCCACTCATAACCATGCTTTAGCTCATAGAAGAAAAAGATGGCATGCCCATCCTTAAGAAATTTCCTCAGCTTCTCTTTTTCTAACATCATAGTAGTGTGAACCTATAGAAAATTTTTAAGATGTGTGAGTTTTCGAAAAAAAAATAGTAAGAACTCTCAGTTTACCTTGGTACCTTTCCTCCTTCCTACACTTCTATATCTGCCAGAGGATGTTAGAAGACAAAATATTCCAAAATAAGTTGGTATCCTTATGAGGACCATTGATATGACCAGTAACAATTTCTAAAATATTCACATTAATAGGGTAAAAGACACCAAACATATTCCAGATTTCTTTAGCAAAGATACAATCAAATCAAATATGTCTACCTGTTTGAGGGAGCTTGCATAAGTTACAAATGTCAATATCATTACCATCTTTTTTAATGGGTAGTCTATCAAGCATAACTAACCATTTAAAACATCTAATTTTAGGTTCAACAAGACTTTTCCACTGAATATCAAAATACTTTTTTCCAAGAATTGGCATCAACAGAGGAATACAAAATAGTGTTAATGTGATGAATAATATCTTCATTGCGATCAATGATTCTATAAATATTTTTGGCTTTGAGATTAGCCATGATGACCCCATCTGGCCACTTACACTTTAAGTGCCTATGGGAATCCACATGACAAACAGTATCAAGATTTTTAGTATCCTGAACAATCATATTATAGGTCTTTTTGTGTGAACCAGGAATATTATACTTATTCATGAGCTCATCCCATTGAATGATATTATCCTATTCAAAAAGATCAACAAACTGAGAAATACCCTTTTTAGCGCATAACCTGGCAGAACATCCTTGGGAGAGGGCTAGGGGTTTACCATTCAGGTGCAAGTTCCACCAAATGGATCTGCTCATCATCATAAAACTCCTTGTTGTTGATAAAGTTCTTGACATGGTCCCAGGCTCTCCAAATGGATTTGAAAATAGCAAAACCTTGGATAGTGACCGAGAAATTGATAACAATAAGATCACAAAATCCAAGTCCTAGCTTTTTTAGGAAAACCTCTTTCAATATTATGCCTAACCAGCACCTTCCAAGGATTATTACCCTCCATGGAGTGAAAGATCCATTTGGCAGATAAGGAAATGCCTTGAATTTTAAGGTCTTTAAGCCCTAGCCCCCCAAGGAATTTGTCAGTATGGCACTAGTCTCATTTGACCGCATGCATCTTTTTATTACCTTTACCATCAGACAAAAGAAAGTGCATGATAGCCTTCTGGATTTCTAAAATCTGATAATTATTGAACATCCAAGTAGAGGAATAATAAATACTATAAGTAGACAACATCTTTTGACAAACCTGAATTCTGCTAGCAAGAGATAAGGACCAAATTTGCAAATTGACAATTAATAAGCTCATCATTATTAATCAAATTTGCATTATAATGTTGAAATTGTTGAAATAAGATATGTAAAATTTAACAATACAAATATTAAAATGATGGAAAAGACTACAAATTATGTCTTAATTTATATATACTATAGGAAAAAAAACTATAAAGAAAAGGAACTCAAACACTATACAAAAATCAATTCGAGGCAATCTCAATTAACATTTCATTAAAAGTCAAATTTTCCAATTTACTCAAATTTGATAAATATTTTTAATTACAAATTGTTTAATTAAATTTATATTTTTAATTTTTAATTTTTAATTAATTTTTTAAAATATGCTTTTAATCAATTTCTAATAAATCTATTAACTAATCATGAAACAATTGATTTTAATAATAAAACTTGATATAAAATCTTGATAATAACTCTATTTATTTCTTTGTATTTAATTATTGACTTTGTTCAATTTTTTTTTTTTTAAGTATTTACTAAAAACTACAATTTTCTTTTTGAATTGTGCCAAAATATCAATTCTAAAACTTTAAAAAAGCTTGACAACCTTTTATAAAATATAAAACTTATTATTTATTTCCAAATATTTATGTTTTACTAAAGAAATAAAACTGAGAATTACAACATGTAAAATTGGGAAGTTATTAACTAGAAGGTGAAAAAATCACTCATATGCCCAAATCGCTTTCATTGCACTCATAAAAAAATCTAAGTGTACACATTTCAACCATGAATAAACAAGTGTCACATAGTGGATAGTACTTGTCATTGCAAATTATAGTGACGGTTCAAGGAGAGCTTTAATATGTAATTATTAGACGAGAACTTTAATCTGTAATTTTTCAATGAGTGTTTTAGTCTAAACTTAATAATATTATAGTTACATTAATTACGAAAGTGATAACAATTTTTTTGATAATAAATATAATTATAATAATCATATTAATTGTAGTCTTAACCATAAAATATTATTATGTATGTTGTAAATAAGTATACTTTATTAAGATTTATAATTATAATTCTATTTTTATGATTGCAAGAATGAATTAATAATAAGTAAATGATAAATCTATTTCTATTACCAAACTTAGTTAGACATGATTTATCTTATCATACATTCATAATTGATTTTGTTGATAAAAGTTTTTTTTTTTTAATAGGATGCAATGTGTTGCTTATGTTTCAAAATTAAGTATGGTAGAATATGTGCAATATTATAATTAATTTTATTGTTCTTGTTGATTTTATTTGTTAAAATTAATCAATAAGTATTTTATTAATCTATTCAACCATTAATCAAAATAATCTAAGTATATTTCAATATTTCAATTTTTATATTTAACAATTATTAGAGTCATTCTCTTTTGTGCATCCAACAAGGTTTGATTTTTCTTAAATGTAAACTAGTTTGCATAAAATGTAATGTGAAATTTGAAAGATTATTGAAAAATTCTAAATTGTTAAATTTCATCAAAGTATCGATACAAATTCTTCCAAATCTAGCACTCTCAATACAATCGCATTTAAAATCAATTTAAATATATAAAGAATCATACAATAAAAGTCCATAGCCTAAATTTTGAATAAATAAACAAAAACGAGTCATTATTTTTTATTTAATTATTTAATTTGTTTGAATACTTTATTTTTCTAAATTAGTTTCTCATGTCATATTTTCTACTTATCAAATAAATGTTTCTATTATTGCCATTATTATTATTATCAAAATAAAATTTTCTCTTTAAAATGAATGATAAATCCATTTCTATTTCCACATGATTTATCTTATTATATTCACATTCTCCTATTACCAAATTAATTTCTACCCATTAAAGATAACTATTTTTGGATCATTTAAATTTTTGTAAATTTTATTTATTTATTTATCAATTTTACATGTTAAAGACATTATTTTCCTAAAATTTAATTGGTTGATATGATTTGGTCTTATAAGATCCCCTTTTCCTCAAGCTTCCTCCATCTTGATTTTCTTTAGGCAAGATTTTGAGGTAAATATTAGTTTAGGTTTTCCTTTTCTACTTTGATATTAATATTGATTTTATAAATATTAGTATAAAAAATCTATAAGATTAAAATTAATCTCCTAATATCTCTCAAATTCAACCAATGAAGCATTTTTTAGAATTTTGGTAGAATTAAAGAGGCAACAACAAATCTATTATTATTAAACTTTTGTGGTGAACTTAACATTTAAAAACCATATCAAATTTAAACCGTGCCATAAATCAATTTGGTAAACCTTCTTTTAATCTATTTTTTTAATCCAACATTTATCCTAATAAGATATTTAGACTATTTCGTATGATAATTCTTGTACTAAGGTATTATAGAATGTATTTCAGGATGTTTATTTTTCACTTGAACCAATATCTATTTAATCTATTAGAATTAATTTAGATTTTTTTTTAAATTATTACAAAGACATAATATTATAACTAAAATACTAAATGTATTATTTATATTCTAATATTCAATTACTATAAAAAATGATAACAACAAATACATGACACTATGTGACATTTGTCATACATTCATAATTGATTTTGTTCATAAAGTTCAATTATTTAGTAAGGTGCAATGTGTTGCTTATATTTTAAAACTATATATATATATATATATATATATATATATATATATATATATATAGTAAATTAAAGTCATGATATCTATAGAATTTCTCTATGTATATTATGTGACATATAATATATATAGCTAGTAGCATCTGAGATGGGTGACTCCCAAGATTTAAAATTATAATTCATTATATAAATTTATTTTATTTTATTATAATTTATAAGTCTCTATCAATCAAAATTTATTTTCATGTTGTGATAAGATTTCATTTATGTTTAGAGCAATAAAGGATATTTTGGTAATGTTATACTTGGTTTGATGGTTACGTTTAGATTATAATTTATCTTAATATTCAATTGTGAAAAGGGGTAGACTTCCTTTACATTTTCATGGTCATGTTTTGATAAAATTTAGGTTTTATTAAGATTTTTATTCAATGGAGTTTACTTTAGGTTTGTGTTTAATTTTTAGTCAGGTCTAGAAAAACCTTCCATTTTAGTACTTAATGAGAATTGGATTTGTGCATAAGAGTGAATTGGATTCAGTTTGTTTCAATGATATGGTCAAGATTAAGCTTTGGTTATCCTATATATCTTCTCTATGATGGTTAGAATTATTTTTGAATTGAATGCATGGATTGACTAAGTCAACCATAGTAGCTATCATATTGTCTCATCATTTGTTGCCCTTTATTTACCCTCTGACTCCACCTCTCGTGCCTCACTCTCTCCTCCTTTTCCCACTCCTTCTAACATGTACCGCACCTACTCTCACCATCTCTTCCTCCAATTTACCCTCTATCTCTACCTCATGTCTCTCTTACACATCCTCTCACATTTCCTTTAGTTTTTTTTTTTTGTGTTTGACTTGGTACCTAGCGTTCAATTAAATTTGCAAGTATTTTTAAAAAAGGTTCACTATTTGGAACAATATTTTATTGGGTGTGTGATATAGGGTAACTTAGTTTAGTATAAAGTTAATCTTAACATAAGAGTTCAGTTTGGTTTAATTCAATGTTATGAGTATAGTTTAATTTTGTTTAATTTTTTAAATATACGTTATTGGGTATTTGATAAAGGGTAAGTTAGTTTAGTGTAAAGTCAATGTTAACATTAGATTTAAATTTGGTTTAATTCAATGTTAGGATTATAGTTAAATTTTGTTTACTTTTTAATAAATAACACACACACTCTCTCTCTCCCTCTGTCTATATATATATATATATATATATATATATACATATATACATATATATATACATATATACATATATATATACATATATACATATATATATACATATATACATATATATATACATATATACATATATATATACATATATACATATATATATACATATATACATATATATATACATATATACATATATATATACATATATACATATATATATATACATATATACATATATATATACATATATACATATATATATACATATATACATATATATATATACATATACATATATACATATATATATATACATATATATATATATACATATATATATATATATATATATATATATATATATATATATATATATATATATATATATATATATACATGTGTGTCCGTGCATGCACGTGTGTGTGTGTGTGTGTGTGTTTATCTTGAACCCTAATTATCCATTATTGTTAGCTATATGTCATATCTCCATCACTTCCAATGTTTTCTCTACCTCGTCTCTTCCCTGTCAGTTCACCCTTTATTATGAGGTTATGAGAGAAGGGTGAAAGTTTGTAACGCTCTCTCTCTATCTCTCTCTCTCTCTCTCTCTCTCTCTCTCTCTCTCTCTCTCTCTCTCTCTCTCTCTCTCTCTCTCTCTCTCTATTTTTGTGTGTGTGTGTGAAACAATGTATCTAGTATTCAATTAAATTTAGTATTAGAGTTTTTTAGAATTATTAATCTTTCCTTGGTTGTATTTATTTAATTTGGGATAAACCAAGGTATCCTTCATGCATTTTTTCCTTTAGTACACATGTGAGGACATGTCATTTACTTGTCCTCTTGTCTATGTGTGAGGACAATTCATTTTTTGTAATTCCTTTTACAAAGAAATTGGTCTATCCTCCTTAAGAGGATCATGACACTTTGCAAACACTTATATTGAATGGTGGCATTCATAGAAATGAGAGTTACACATGCAACCGTATACAACTCCTTTCTCATCTTTATAAAAGAGATGCCTCTCTCTCATTCTTTTACACATCACTTTGATGTTATTGTAATGAGCTATTTGCTCTACTTCTCTCTCTCTTTTCCATAGGCTTTAGCCTCATTCATAATATTACACAAGGGGTTATTCTTTACTTTTCCCCTTTCAAAATCCTTGTTTCCTCTTGTTGATTCTTTGGAGGTTTTTCATTAGATTTTTCTTATTCCATTATCTCTTTGGTGAAAAGTTTTATGGTAACTATTTTTCATTTCAAACTCACTTGGATTATTTCATTGCTCTTCATTTTTTTCACTTTACTTCATGGTATAAGAGCTTCCTAATCCTTGTTTTGAGTTTGTGTGAAGGTTACCACTTTGGAGACACTCTTGAGAGGTGCCTTTATTATTATTATTATTTTCTAACACTTTGTGTGTGCGGATTTTTTAGTTTTCTTCATTCTCTAACCCCCTTTGGAAAGCTTGCTGCCAAAGAGCTATTTTATTGCAAAAAAAATACATGTATATATTTTTCTCTTATTTTAGAAAGCTGCCAAAACAAAGGACCCTTAGAACTATTTTGTTAAACTAATCTTATTGGTTTTATTGAAATATCAAAATTAAGTTTGCTCATGCAGATTTCTCATTATATTTTCATTTCTTTTATTTCTTTTATTTTCAAGTAGTATCTTTATACTCATCAAAAATTTGATATTCTTTTAACCTTGCTATAACAGGTTTATTATTATTTCATTACAATAAAAGTTTTTTTTATCAAATTTAACTTCTCAAGTTCTATTGCACTTTTTGAAATTGAATCTTATCATTAAACTCATACCATTAGAAGCTCTTTAATAATATTCTGTATTTTCTTTCTAATCTAAATCAACAAGGCTCTCTTTATTTATCTACTGCTCTATCTTTAATACAAATCTAACAATTAAAATAATTCTTTATGTATTTTCCTTCATAATTCTTTTCATATAATCTGAAAGTTGAATTTGGTTTCATTCTGGTTTCATTTACATAGTTATATTTATATCTCTTCCTTTTTATAGCATTTTTCTGCATCATCTCCTTAGGTAGCGTGTAGCGTGCCCTCTCATCTTGCAAGTAAGGGACCCTTACGCAGCTTCCAATCTTTGTGCCCAGTATCCTTTGCAATTTTTACTAATCTCCCCGTGTCTCCTTCCAAATTCACTTCCTTTTCATGCATAGACTGTCGAGTTCACTCAAACTGTTGTCTTTTTTAAATTTTGTAGTGCTGCTTGTGAAACAACGCTTTGCATTTTTTAAGTTTTTGTGAATAAGCGCTAACTCATATTAAAGTTGTCTTTGTTGCATTGTCTCTATTCTTTGTCTTGAAGGCCCAAGTTTGCTCATATAGCTGCGACTATTCACCCTTTCTCAAGCATTGTCATCTCTTATCTGTTTTTTTTTTTGCAAAAAGAGGGGTAAAAAATTATTAAGACAGAAAGGAATACAAAAAGGAGAGCTCAACAAGGAGCTCAATCCTGAGCAACAAGATCATCAAATTCTTGCACCATCTCAAAGGACAGTTGCCTCCTATCCCTAATATTCCAACCCAGATCATGGCTAGATGCCCATTTGGCTAAACAATAAGCAGTTCTATTCCATTCACGAGGAATATACATAAACCTAATGAACTAAAAAGAGGAAGAGACTAAATTCTCTGTCGAGTCTATGGTCAAAAATACCTCTAGTATTTGGTCTTGTGGCCAATGCCAGTGTGTTGGGGCAACAGGCAGTGCAGACGGTTTAGCTATATTTTGGGATCCTCAAAAAAATTCTCCTCTTGGCTGGATGTAATACCCGGGCAGCAGTAGAAAGTAATCTATGAGTCCAATGATTTACCTTATCCTGAAGATTGGCAATCAAATTTTGCCAGAAGAGATGTGGCTGATTGGAAACAACAATAGGGATGCCAAGATAAGTCAAAGGAAGTGCTCCTATCTGAAATTGTAGGATACCAACAATCCTGTGCTGAAAAGAATCTATTTTACCACTGTGCACTCCTACAATTATCTTTATCTATTTAGTGCCATGTGTGTTTCACCACATTCCTACTAGCTTCTTTTCAACCATGCATAGTGGAAGGTCTTTATTCAAAGAAATTTTACTTATTTGTTAGGTTGCAATTTATTTTGTTTGGGACTTACCCCACTTCACTAATCTCTTGTGCATCCTCCTTTCGAGATGCACTCCATTTCTTTTGGTCCTCCCTTCACCTAGGTAGTTGGTTTACCTGGTTCAGGTTTGAATCCTGTTTGATCAGAATAGGCATAGAGCGAATGTGATTCCAAATGATGAATGGCTTTGCTGATCTAGGGATAGTTCTATGCCAGTCTCTCCATTCAAATATCAATTTTTGGTGGAGCAATTCCTAATATACTCAGACCTCTAGTTGGTATACGGTTGATGGGACCCATGGCTCTAGCCTAGCCTACAGATAGCATATTGATAAGCCCTAAAAGGGCTGGTAAAGTGCTATATTTAGTCTATTATAGGGCTAGGGGGTACCAGCAGATATACTTAGGGACTAAGGTAGTAGGTGGAAATATTGCAAACAAATGGGGAATGGGGGGAAGATAATTTTTTTTATAGAATTACTGTAATGGGGACGAATTGTCCTCCCCATTACCTAAGTCAATACATAACAATCGTATCTCCCCCACATTGACTAATTCAAAGTGGATTCATGCTAGTGGAGTGGAAGTGATGAGCAGTGGGAGTGAATAGTGCACAGGTCCAACCTATTCCCACTACTATAACTAGCAGCAGGCAGGTACACCATTGAGATTATGGCAAACCCAAAATCGAGATATTGGATTGGACACACTTGGTTTCATTTAATAATGCCATGCATGGGATATTTATATCGCAAATAAAGTAAGTTATGATATGATTTCTCAAGAATAAAGGCCCTTTAGTTTAGTTATTGTCCCTACCACTGAGGGATGGGTATAGAATTATGAAAGGGGGCTTGGATTGGCTATAAGGTGGGGAAGTGGGAACTCAAACAAGGAATGCTTGATTGTTCATTGAAAGGATGGATCTCATCAATGTATATAAGTTGCCTCCATTGCCGAGTGCCCCACACTATTATAGAGTAGACTTTTCCACCACCCAATAATCTAGTTCCAACAGATGGACCTTAATTCATGAGAAACGGACTTACACTACTCATTGATTTTTGCTAGCAAGAATCTTCCACTTCTCTCGGTGGTGGTAAACTAGTATCCTCCTCTTTCCCATCCTAAAATTAGGTTGGCGAGATACTAGTTCTAGAAGGGTAATGTCTCCATGCAGTGTGTTACTTCCCCATGTGCTAGATCATGCCTATTCCTCGTAGCACTGCCATGGTGAAGGGATATAGGTGGAGAATAGTTGGGTCTATTCCTTGGGAAGTTGCAATTGCAATCATAAATTATGGATCTCTAGTGAGTTGTTTACCTCCCCTGCCATTCCCTTGTCACGAATGGTGCGAAAATGTCTAATAGTAGCCAATTCTGCACTTATCCTCTTATCCCAAAGTTGTTGTGGTTCCTAATTGCTATATTGTGGCGGGTCCCCTCTCCTGTTCCTACAGTATCACCAACAAAGCTTGGCCCTAGGGAAATTACGGGGCTATGAAGGTGAAGCACCTAGCTTAAAGATCTCTTTTGTCTTGCAAGTTTAATTGGCTCCCTATCTAGCCTCCAATCACCAGGATAGTTGATGGGTGGCACCTCAAAACGCACATGTTTGCTGGACCACCCATGCCAATTTTCTCCACACTGATTATAGGAGTTCACTTTGACTAACAAACTGCTTAGTTACCCAGTCAAGTCAAAATAGTTATTCAAAGGGAACTACCCTCCCAAGAAAGGCCCAGTGGGACTTATAGTCAGTGTTAGGGCTTAGATCGAGAGAACAATTAGGTCTCATCCACATGGCACATTATTGACTACCTTAGCCCTATGTGGCTAGGGCTAAGGTCTACCTTCTATTTCATCAACATTGGCACTACCATTCGTACGGGCTTCTCTTACCCCTACAACTTGTGCTGCCCACCGGGTTGCTTTCTCACGAGGTCCTAAGGTTAGGTGCGGGGAAACCATATTAGAGACCAATAGTGCACTAGACAAAGGTGGACGTCAAAAAGAGTTTTAGGGAACTGAGGTGATGACCTAGCCTAATTTTAGGCTAGCTACTAATCCCAAGCCCTCCCTTCCTTAATAGCATCCAAGACCGCTCTTAACTAACTTGAATAGTATTCATATACATAACACACCCACCAACCAGGAATTCAATTAGGATAGGCTACCCTAACCTCACCTCACCTAAATTATGTTGGTTAATAGATCAGATCTATGATTGAAATGTAATTAGAACTGGTTTCATGTGCAACTGAGATAAAGGGGTGTTATGTAAAGATCAAGTTCTGAATTTATTAGTAAAAAATAGAGGGGCACTAGCCGAAGCAAAATAGATAGATTTTTAGGATGTACCATTCCTTTTTGAAGAGGCTAGTTGGGGCTTCCCCATTCCCCTACCTTGTTTTCATTCATTTCATCACATTGGGGCCCTACCCCTACTATTTATTTAGACCATACCAGACCCTACCCTTACTATTTATTTAGACCCTACCCCTACTCTGATGAACAGATGCATGCATCGATTCAGCAGAGAATTGATGCCATTTTCATGAACAGATATCGATATGGAAACTTAACGAGATGGGATGAGTGTTATGTTAAGATATAGTTCTTGATTTATGTGTAAAAAATAAAGGGGCATGAGTCAAAACATTGGGGGCTCTGGCTTAGGATCTCTCATTCCTTTGCTTCGAGGATAGGTGGGGCAAGCCCCTCCCAATACCTAACCTACCTCAATGGCCCCACCTATTTGGGTCAGGTTTGGGGCCCCACCCCTACTATTTTAAGGTAAGGTAAGGTAAGGTAAGGTCCCCCTACTATTTTAAGGTGAGGTAAGATAAGGGGTGGGGCCCCTACCCCTACTAGTTCATTTCATCGCATTAGGGTCCTACCCCTACTATTTATTCTTTGATCCCACCCCTCCCTTAGTAGGAAGGAGCATAGCAATCCATCCTAGCATTAGAATGGAATGGAATGGAATTCTAGTAGGAGTGTAGTGATCCTAGCTTTCTACCTGACACTATAAAGCCAAAAGTAGGTGTAAATTCGAAGCGCACGCATAGGGTTGGATTCCTACAAAAGCTCAATTATTTCCCCCACCCCCAAGAATTTATTAGGTATGCCCTTAAAAACTTAAGGTGATTATTTCCCTCTAATATATTGTTCCCTAGCTTGGGTTGGGGATGGGATTCCTACGTTTTCTTTCTACTTGGTTGGGTTAGGGCTGGGTGGCCTTCCCCTCATCTTAAGGTTCGGGCCTCTCTTGGGAGAGTCCCTATCCATTAAGCCTTTAGGGAAGTTGGCCTTTTATCATTCATTGATTTTGACTAGCCTATCCTTCCTCTATAGTTCGCATTGGGCTCTCTTCGCTTTTGGGGTATGAGTCCCATCACTCCTCAGAGGTAGGCTAGGTGAATTAATAAATAATGAACTTGCCTTCCCCTCATCTTAAGGTTCAATATTTCACTTTCATAATAACCACGCATGAAAATTTAATCTTCAAAAAGAAGAGTTTGACTTTTCTTTATAAAGCCTTTAAATCTTAAGCTTTAAAAAAAAAAACTTTTTATGTGATTTTTTAACACTTACAAAAGGTTTTTATATATATGTGATTTTTTAACACTTAAAAAGTTTTTTTTTTAAAGCTTAAGATTTAAAGGCTTTATAAAGAAAAGTCAAACTCTTCTTTTTGAAGATTAAATTTTCATATATATATATATATATATATATATATATATATATATATATATATATATATATATATATATATATATATATATATATATATATATATATAAGTAATAACTTATAAGTTCTTTTAAATAACAATAAAAATGTAGTTGTTCCTTAATTTTTTATTTTTTCTAGTTTTTAAATAATTTATTTTTTAAGACTATTATATAAAAAGGAGTTAACTTTTTTACAATATTTTTTCTCTCAAGTATTTATTTTTCATTCATTTAATCAAGGAGGTTATTTGTTTTCTCTCTAATCATGTCTACTCTAATTCCTTAAATTAAGTTGAGTAACTCTAACTATCATGCTTGGAAAACACATCTTTCATTTATTTTCTGATTCAAGCATTTTTTTATGTTGCTACTAACCCTTCTTCAGTTCTCGTTGCCTTGGCTACGCAAGATGAGAAAGATGCATGGGACACTAAAAAAGAGGAATCCATTGGCCTCATTGGTATATTTCTTAACCTTGATTTGTATGTTCTAATTGCTCAATGCACTACTGCCCATGAAGCTTGGGATATTTTGAAGCAAACATATGACAGGCCTATTGAATCATGAAAGATAGCATAGAAGACCTAAGGTATACTGATTTCAAATCTATGGATGAATTTTTATTTAAATTTGATTCAAGTCAATTAATTGGTCTAGGTATTACCCTAACTGATATTAGATTAATTACCATTTTTAAAGAAATGTATTCCTAGACAATTTCAACCATTTATTAGTAATGTTCATTCTCAACTTTCTATTCCTACTTTTTCTACTCAATTAACTTAAAGTATTTTATAAAATTTGTTACGTCAAGAGGAAGATAAGTTGTTGCAATTTGGTACTCATAGATCTAATAAACATGCTTTTGTATCTAAGAATCAAAATCAAAATTTTAAATCATTGAGCATCATAATAATTCTCCAAATAATCATAATAATCATAATAATCATAACTTTAACAATAATTATAATTACAATAATAGATTTAATTCTAGGTTTTCTTTTAACAACAATAATAATCAAAATACAAATCATAATAATAACCATCCCAATCAATATAATAGTCCTAATAAAAAACCCCATTTTACTTATTATGTGAAAGATGGTCATTTAACTAATAATTATTTTAAAAGAAAAATGATAAGAAACCTATGAATAATCATCAAACTAATCAAAAAATCTCATGGCAATCAAAATTGTCATGCTTTCACTATTAGTTACAATGTTTATAAACGATTAGAATGGATTGTTGATACTGGTGCTTCTCAACATGTTACATCTTATAGATAGGTGTTTGATTCTTTGCAACTTGAACCTTCAAATATTCCAATTCAATGAGCTGATAATCATACTTGCAAAGTTGAAGGATTTGGTGATGTTGTTAGAATTTCTAAAAATAAATTTGAATCTAGAATCTATTGAAAGAGTTAGATTAAACAAAAAGAAATGAAATTGACATCAGGGCAAATGCACCAACTTGTGGTGCCAAAAATATGACACACATTTTATTTTTTCAAATTTTCAAAAGTGCTTGTGGGCTTTTTAGAATACTTATTTATGGGTTGCAACCCATAGCCCATCTAATTTTTTGGGTTTTCTTTTGTTGGTTTCTTTCTCTGCCACCAACAGCATGCACACATTTTGTAGAAGGTGAAAACTTTTCTTGTTCTCCTCCTCAAAATGACTCCTCATCACCGGAGATCAAGATCGGATTCATCATGTATGTTTTCAAATCTTGTTTTTGTATTGTTTTGTATGTTTTAGCAATGTTTTGTATGGTTTTTAAGTTTTTCTTCAAGTTTGTTAATTTATTTAAAATGCAATTAGTTTCTTATCAGGAAATGTGAATAATCTACCTCCAAATCCCCAGCCTAATCAATAAAATCAAAATAAAAACCCTCCACAAGATCAAAATGAAAACCCTCATGAGGAAGAGCAAGAACCACCACTGATTGAAAGACCTCCTCCTGGCACCCAAGACAATATAATGAATGAAATCGAAAGAGGGATAAATGAAGTATAAGAAATCATTGGTAGGTTAAAAGCTTGCAGGATAACTAATCCTATGAGAGCAAAATTGGAATCCTCCCTTGAGTCCATTATGAGCCAGGTAGATTTTGTTAGTGGTTAGTTGGATATTTGACATGTTAAGAGAGAAGAACAAAGAAGATACTATGCAAAAAAATTTATCCTATAAAGATGTAAACTAAAAGGACATAACAAAAGGTAACATATGTGCATTGTTTAAAAATCCAAGAGAACAAGACACTATTAAACCTACAACTCAAAGGTTTCCCATGCACTAATGCATCCATGATGATATTAGAAATAACTTTTGGAATAAATGGTGGATGGTCTTTGATGGCCCTCCCTGCAATAATCATGAGGTTCCAATTTATTTCTTAAAGAAATTATATTGTGAATTTTTCCTCAGGGAGATCCCCAATTATTTTGACATGTTAGATTCTCAAGGTAGAGGTGGCAGGTCATCATTTGAGAGGTCAGGGGCACACTATGACCCTTATATAATTAGGGCACCTGTTGTCAAGCCACAGGGTGAGCATGTCATTATTCCTTCAATTGTAAAGGAAAATGTAGAGACTAGTACTCTAGGGACTATCAATGCTTTGACACAGACCCTCATTCATTACTCCAATCCATTAGTTGAGGAGGAGTCTTCTTTGTGCCATGGTCATGTGTGCACATCGTGTGGATCCTTATGCACGTTTGGCAGTCACATTGGAGACAGTATGGATTATGGGCTAGTCATTGATGACTTCTTGATTGAGACATTTGGCATTGAAACACAAGTAAATTACAACTATAACAAACTAATTTGATCACATTTTCTTATGTACAATGAACGACTAATAAATTAGCATGTCTTGACATTGTTCAAAATTCAAGGTAAGAGTGTTGATGGCCTTAGTACAAATTCCCTGATCCCATTTTACGTCTTGTCGATGAGTTGGCAGGTATGTATAAATTTAATCATTTAAATTAAAATATATATTTATTAAGTAATCATATAAAGTATTGACAAAAAATTTATCCATGTGCATTTGTTCTCTACTGGACCATCGACATTCACAAGTGACTCTGAGCCTAGGCATGATATGAGCTTCGTAGAGGTACATTTGCTTCATGTTAATTTAATTTATTTGATTATATTATATTCTATAAAAAAAAATTTAAATTGTATTATATTATTTGTAGTTGTTGACATCAAAGGCTCCTCATCTTCATCAGTCTGGAACGATTGTGGAGTTTTTGCCACGATGGCTAGTTTAGAGCCATTGACCGAGGCATGAAAGAGCTTTCATATTTTTAATTGTTATTTATAATAGTTAGTATTGAAATTTCAAATGGTATTTATAAGTATGATTTAGTGATTATATTGATTGAATTTTTGTAGGGCCTTGTTACTCCCGATCATCCGCGAACCTTTGAGGTGGATGTATAGAGTGACTATTTGATGGTAGCAAGAAAATAATTAATTTTGTGTGTCCATATATTTTATTTCAATGTATAATAATTATTGATTCATATATACTTTGTTTGTACCAGCTCCAGTTAGAGAGGAGCCTAAATAAGAGGATGAGTGAGTGTATGAGGAAGACCACATCATCCCCATCATCTCCTCCCATGCAATGATCGAAGACCTCTATGGATTTTTTTTCTTGCCCTCATGGGAAGGAGAAGATATAGGGATACACACATGTATAGGCATTAGTGGACATATATCTTAGATTTTATTTTAGTGGACATATTCGGCATACATTTGATGTATTTATGACATTTTTTATTTGATGTATTATATATATTTGATACATGAAATTATTAGACTTACAAATTTAATGCATTGGTTTGTTCATGTATGAAATTAATGGTTATCATGATATATATCTTGTTTTTATTGTTTACATTTTATGTATTTTATGTATTTCATTTTAATATAATTTGCATCCAAAATAAGGGTAGGAATCATTATAATAAGCTTTGATAGTATCTTTTGACATGTGAATAAGGCTATGATATTAATTTATATTTAGATAGTACAAGTTATGAGTACTTTTGATTGTGAGTAATTTAATTGGAGTTTTTGTTGGGATGAGAACAGTGAAACTTGAATTCTTTTTACTATTATACAATTAACATTGAAGTTTGACTCTTGAGTTAGCTGCATTATGTAAATGTCTAATCTTGAATCTTAGTGTCATCATAAACATGTCAAGAGTTTATAAATGCTTTATCTTCAGAACACGAGAAGACTTGAAATAGGTTTTTTAATTTATACATGGAATTTGTTATCAATATTGATTTCTTCTACATCTCTTCGAGAGCTTCATTCATGGAAACACATTATATGCTCTTCTTATGATTCCTATAGCTATAGTTGTTGCATTTTTTCTTGGATGTATTTTTTCTATCATTATCCTAGTGTAGGGCACCTAACAACCCTTGTTTTGGCTTTGTTTGTGTTGTTTCTTTGAGGCTTGTTGTGCCTCTAGCCAAGTTAAGGTGGCGTGTTGGTGTTCTTAGATCAAGTTGGTTTGACTAAGCCTTGTTTAGGTATGTGCAAGCTAATAAATACTAGGGGGGACACTAGGTGGTCAAAGTGGGTCAAAGTCTATACTTGTCATTCGTAAGTGGGATATGACCCAACTAGGTCCTAAATAGTGATTTTGCATCTTCTTCAAGTGTTTGGAACTCATAAAATGTTATGTTGGTTGATTAGGATCCCAAATGCCAAAAGTTGCTAAGTTGTCAAGAAGTTGTTCAAATGGAACTAGGGGAAAAAAAGAGGCATATTGGTTACCAGGGGGCCACATTATGTCTAAAAAAATTTATTGAACCTATTTGGTTCCATTCAAAAAGGTTTCAAGGGTCTAGAAGTCAAAAATGCAAAAATTGCAATTTGGTCAGCAACTTCTAAAAGGTGCTCCACAACATTTTGTGCAACTTTTTAGTTATGGCATGGAAGGAAGGAAAGATGGTTGGTTTAACTAAATGCACACCTTGGGAGGTCCTATAAGACCTTGAAGAAGACAAATCTACTAGTTGGATGTTGGAAGAGTTCATTCTTGAATTTTAATACAAGCATTTTGTTACATTTCTTTTAATAGTTTTTGGATTTTGTATACCAAGTTTTACAATAACATTTTTGTCTTTAGGTCTTGGCACTAGGGTACAAGTATTGTTCTTCTTAATCTAATCAATTTCCTCATTCATTTCCTAGATCCAATCTTCGTTGTCTAGAGAATCCTTTACTAATTTGGGCTCAAATTCACAAAGTAATCATGTATGATCTTTGAGTCTTTCTTTTTTCATAACACTTGATTCAACATCACGAATGATTTGTTTAGGTTTGTGATGTCTTCTCACAAATTTTGCTAGCATAGGTGGTTTCCTTCTCTATTCTTAAATAGGTTCATCTTGAAAAATAATGTCAAGCTCATTTCCTCTTTCTTGTTTAGGTTTTGGTCGAATTTTTGCATACTCAGCATACTCTCTTTGATGGTCGGCATTGCTTGTCTGTGACTTGGCATATCCATTCTATTTCTCGACACCCACTATCTACTGCTTGGAAACTTGTTGCGCCAGTCATCATTTCCCATCTTCTAGGAAAATGCAACTTGGCTTGCTTGTTCATTTGGAGTTCTAGGAGCACCATCTTCAACATAGATGAATGTACTATAATCTTCAAGTTCTTCATTGAATGTAATGTCACTTCTTTTTATAAACTTGTCAACTTTCACATTTTCACTTTCCACAACTTTTTTAGTGTTATAATTTAAACACTTGTAAGCTTTACTCTTGGTGAAATACCCTAGGAATATACCTTCATCACTCTTTGGATCAAGTTTTCCATTCCTATTATCTTTGAATATATAACATTTTCTTCCAAAGATTTTGAAATATTTCACATTACGAGCGTATCCATACCATACTTCATAAGGTGTAGCATTTGTACCTTTTTTGACTTGTACTCTATTTAGGGTATAGACAACAGTACTCACATCTTCTCTCCAGTACTTCTTTGATACATTCTTGAACTCCATCATCAATGTTCTTGCACAATCCATTATTGATCAATTTCTTCTTTCAACTATTCCATTATGAGGAGGGGTCCTTGGTACTGACATCTACCTTTTGATTCCTCTATCATTGTAGAATGTATTGAACTAATTGGAAATGAATTCACCACCTCTGTCAGATCTCAGACACTTCAGACTCTTCCATGTTTCTTTTTCAACTCTGGCTAAATACCACTTGAATAACTAAAACGCATTTGATTTAGCTTTAAGTAAAATCACAATCATCATCCTAGAATAGTCGTCACCAAATAGAATGAAATACTTATCGTCACACTAGCTTTGAACATCAATAGGTCCATAGACGTTAGTATGAACCAATTCCAAAATATCACTAGAAGTGTATGTTTTTCTCTAGAAACTAGACTTTGTCATTTTTCCTAATTGACATTGTTTAGACATAGCATTTTTTAGGTTTCTTCAATTTAGGAAACCCTCTTACTTTCTTCATTTTACTACTGTTTATCGAATTGTCAAAATTCACATGACATAGCCTCTAGTGCCATAATTAAATATCTTCTTGTTGTGAAAACAAACATGTCTCATTAGATAAATCTAGATAGAACAAGTTACCTCTTTTCTGATCACCACTTCCAATTAGCTTACCATCAACATCATATATCTTGGCTTTCCTAAGATGGAATTAAACTATCTATCCTGATTTTTTCAGCTATTAAACACTCAAAATATTATAGTTAAGTCCTTCAGCCCAGTAAGTATTGTGACATTTGATCTTGCCAATCAATTGAACAATACACCTTTACCTTTTACAACACATGCAATATCACTACCCAATTTAACACGTCTACCTTTGTAAGGACCAATATCATCAGATTTATCTCTATCACCAGTCATATGATTAGAACAACCACTATCAATTATCCATCTATCAATCTTGTTCACTTATGAGACTAATGCAATTTTTTCATCTTCATCAGAATATTCTTTTATAGAAACTTAGGAAACTTCATCATCATTACTTTTAGATTCAATGTCAATTTCTTCTTCATCAATGTAACAAGATTTGTTACCTTTTCCATCCTTGTTTATCTTGTAGTCTTGGTCATCTCTTCTTCCTTTGTACTTGCTTTCCTTTCTCTCATCCTTGTCTTCTCTATCAGGACACCTAGCATCAATATGACCAACCTTGTTGCATGAAAAATAAATAATAGGTAATTTACCTTTTCCTCTTCCAAATATTTTTGCAATAAAAACTTCAAGTTTATCAAGCTCATCATCAAAGTTGTCACTATCACTCTTCGCATGTTTTTCTTTCCTTTTGCTAAGAACTAGTTGTGACTTAAAAGCATATTCAATAGTAGTAGGTGTGTAGTTATCAAAGTTAGACATCTCAAAAGAAGCAAGTCTACTAATTACACCTTCCAAACTCAAAGTGTTACATAGAGTACATCGTAGTTCTTGAATTGCATAAACTCTAAGGGCCTATTTGATTCATGGATTTGAATAAGAATTGGCATTTGCAATACTAAAAAAAATTTAATCCACTGTTTGGGTGCATAAAATAAGAATTGGAATTGAAAAAATTTAGAATTTGGTATTCCCATTTATCCTCATATCCATGATTTGTTATTCCATCCAAATAGGTGGAATTGCTCCAATTGCAACTCTAATTCCAATTTGACAAAAAAAGAGTATTGGATATTAATTAAAAAAAATAAAAATTGAAGCCTTCTTTTAATCTTGAGAAGGTCAAGGTTCAATCTTGGGACGATTGGGGAGAAGGGATTCATACTGGGTGTCGATCTTCATTTTAGGTGATTGGGTTTTTCTTCTTTCATTTGAAGTGATTTCCTATTCTCTCAATATCATTATTAAAATTACTTTGTTTCACATTATCATGGATTTTTATTTTGAGTGGAAGTTGAGCATTCTGAAGACCATGTGTAAAGCTCTAAAATGCATTCCTCAAATGCTCAGTGAAATTGAAAAACTATGCAGGAAATGCAAAAAATTGTTGATTATTAAATGAATTTCTAAGGCCTCAATGGTCATGTCAATTTTGAAAACAAGTAGCAATCATTTACATTTATATTCAAATGGTGGTTTTATGTGCTTTCCTCCCAATTTTTCTGTCAACTATGCAGCTACCCAGTACTCAGAAGTGTTATGAAAATTAATGCATGGAGAGATGCTCTTTTGGAGTATTCATTGGTATGGATAGTTCTTCATTTCTTTATCCCCACATAATTATAGAGGGTTAGTATAAATCTATGTGCATTTCTAATTGGGACAATTGATTGTAGCTACAAAAATGGGTTCTTTCAAAACTTAGAAGAAAATAGTATGGTTAGATTTACTTGAACACCTGATGGTGAGAAAGCTTGAATTCCTTCTAGTAGACTGTTGCTTTCTTTTAAGGATTTTTTGCAGGGGATGGAATGATCTGTTGGAATGATTGGAGGAGTGGAAGGATGATCTCCTACCTGCGTATTATTGGTTTTCACTCTATGACAAAGCAGCTTTATCTTTTTAGAAATACTATCTTGGATGTTTGAACTGTTCAGCTTTTTTTGGGTTTCAACCAAACATGTCTTGAATAAGAAATTCAGAATATCAATTTTTTTTGGGTTTGAAAGAAATTATCCGAAATCAAATTTTCAAAATTGTAATCTAGATTTTAACTTCCAAAATCCCAAATCTAGGATTCTAAATGCCAATTCTCAAATTATTTTACAGTAACCAAAAGGGCCCTAATGACATATATAGGGAGTAGAGTACTCAATACCTTTCTTATCACTATTTCATCTTCAATTGTTCCTTTTGCACCTCAAATAGCATTGAAAACTTTCTTGATTCTTGTGTATAATTGTACTATATTCTCACCTTCCATCATTCTCTTTTCACCAAATTCACCTCTTAGGCTCTCTGATTTGCAGAAAAGTTCTCTTTGTTTAACTTTGGCACCTCTCTTTTGTGAGTTGTGATCTTTAGCTTCAAGTACCTTCAAAATTTTCTCTATAAGCAACTAGCTCTGATACCAATTGTTAGAAATGTTTACAATAACTAAGAGCGGGGGGGGGGGGGGGGAGGGTGGGTGAATCAATTAATCAAGGTCCATAAGTACCATTTGAATATTTAAACATCAAAAGATTCATTGTTCTACTTATCATGTTGTTGCTCGATCTCTACTGGACTAATAAAAAATTATTGTCCTAAGCATAACATACTTTGCTGAATTAAACATCATCAAATATAAAACATATAAAAAAATTCAACCCAATTTGGGAAAAACTACCAACAACATGTCACCACTTTTTCACTCTTTCTAAGTGAGCTCTATTATGAGCCAACCTTGTTAAAGGTTACAATACACACTATTAAATGTGAGCTAGTTAGAGGATTTAATCACCCTATTAGGAGTGGCCTTGTTAGAGGACTTTGATAATTCCATTTAGAATGTCACCTTCCTAAATGGATTTACATAGACTGTTAAGTCCTTCAAATGACTATTGAGTAAAGCTCTATTAAAAGGATTTCAATACAAACTATTTACAATGATTATAAAGAAAATAGTAGGGTTTTGATATGTATGTTTACAACTCACTTTTGGAGGTTTAGTTCATGTGGTAATTCACTTATAAGTCCCAGTTGTCATCTTTGTTCTTAATTCACTTGAAAACTCTTCAAGTAGTCACCCCCCTTAAAATCAAAACTTAATCATTCTACTCAGATTCACTTATCAATTTCAACAACATATGGGCAAGCAATTCCTTTTTCTTTGTTCTCACTCTTACACACTTGTGTTCACCCTTGTGGATCTCTTTTCCACCTTTCTCTTTGCACATGTACCCCTTAAAGTTTTTCTCTATACTTCCTGAAATAGGTAATTCTCTCTTTTTTATTTTCCATGATCACTATAGAGCTTAGAATTTACAATCTGGTTCATCTAGAAATTCTAAATTAGTTATATTTTGAAAAGGTTATCTTGAAATTTGTTTTATCTTTATAGTTATTAATGTGATGAACCTAAAATTGATAGTTTTCATCTCCCACCACATTTTTCAAAACAAATCTATTCTAACCAAGAGAAGAACTATACATTCTAGAAGAGGACTCTCTCCTCGAGAATGTTATATAATTTTTAGATTTTTCCATATGATTTAATATTTTTTTCTTTCTCAAAATTGACATCTTTTCGAGTGTTAAAGTACATGGTTGTGGAGTTTTTAAATTATAATATACTATATCTAATTAAAACACTATAAACTCTACATGAGAATATTCTTGACTCTAAGCTCTATAAAATGGTTTTTATATGTTATTAAAAAAATATCATAAAAAATAGTAAGAGTTATTTAAACATCTAAAATAATTTAATTTCTTTAGTAATTGGATACAAACTAGTATAAAACATGCATTTAATAGACATTTCCAATTGGAAAAGTGTGAGACCATATATAACTTAGCTAGAATGAATTTATCTAGGTCATATGTTTTTAAAAAAAAAATGAATTTTAGATAGAAATACTCAAATTCAGTCATTTTGATAAGTCAGCCTGAAAGGTGACATAGCTTTGTACTTTTACCCTAGCATCTTCATCATAACTCAGAGAAGACTACAAGGACTCTTCATTTTCTTCTTCTTCTTCTTCTTCTTCTTCTCTTTACAATCATTTTAGATATGATAATCCTTTTTGGAGTTCAAACACTTCACTTTGTACTTCTTTCCAGAATATTCAGACTTCATATCCTTCTTGATTTTGTCCTTCAATCTTTCTCAAATGGTGAGAGTGTCTATAGCCACTTCAAAATATTTCCTTTGCATCTCCTCTAAAGAACTTCAATAACTACTTCATACATTTTAAATTGGATGGCGGTACTTTTGATGCACATCAATAACATGGAATAGTCTTATCCACTAATAGACATGCCAACAAATGTTAACTATGCAACAACCTTATTGAAAATATTTAGATGATCTTCCGTAGTTATTCCTCTGTTGATCTTGAGAGATTTTTTTTACCAAGAATTTTTCTTGATAACTATCTCCCATTGTATTCTATAGAAAACATTAAATTTTATCTTCATGGACATTCAATAGAATAGAATTTACAAGGCTCAACCTTATTATTCGTGTGGCCTTTCAATCCACTAGATCACAATGATCTTCATGCTTCATACCTGAATGTTTGTTACCAAACAAAATGATCCACAAATCTCAATCAACTATCATATCTTCAAGTTTAAGTTTTTGTAAATTAATATGTATACCATTGAACTTTTCAATGTCTATTCTCCTTGATATACTTGCCATCTAAATTTCTAGATGAATTTAGTTTGTGAAACCACACTAGACACAAACAACCAAACCTAACCAACAAGGATAACAAAAAGGTTTTTGGCTCTGATAACACTTGAGGAAATGCCTTCCTAATGCAAATTTACAAGGCAAATAATAAAGAGTTTGAATCTACTTCAACATATTGATATAAGAAGAAGAAACAAGTACATAGAAAATAACAAGCACACAAAATAAATACAAGAGACCAAATTTATATGGGAAACCCTTTTGGTAAAAACCTACCACGAAAAAGTCTTAATGTCTTCCTTGCAATACAATAACCAATGTTGCATAAAAAAACAATGTATTTTTGCATAGGCTCATATTACATTATAATTAACCTAACGTTACACTACTTTGACACTTTTCTCTTCACCACTTTAGCCTATCATTTCTAAAAAATCCCAAAAACATTTATAGACTATGAAATTTGTTATGGAATTCAGTATGTCAAATGGTCAACCAACTATTGCTCACACCTTACCTCAAGTGTCACCATACCATAATTTCTATTTGAAACTAGCATCATACCAGAACTGCCACTATGCTAACATCATACTAGAAAATATCAATGTACCGTAACTATCATTGTACCAAAATTGTTACTATACCATACATACTAGTGTTGACATTGTACTTGTTTCAACATACTAGATTCATTGTACTAGTTCAACCCTCATCATACTGACCTTACCTTACTACTATACCATCCTACCAATGTTTCCATACTGCTTCATTGTACTAATATAGAGCCATAATTCCCAACATCATATGGTCATACAAGGCAAGTATTGTACGATGTACCTTGTATAGGGTTTGGTAGACTCACCATACGACAGACTCCACCATAATTAAGCACCCAAAAAACTATGCATTTTGATAGGGCCTGGGTATCCTTTTACCATGTTTATTTTGTTTTATTAGTTGTCTACAAGAACCTTAAACTAATATCCCTATGAATCATAATCAAGCAAACCTTTCATGCCCATAACATTAGCTATGTCATCTACTAAAACTAGGGAAAGACAATACAATGTCACTAGGAACCTTTTTTTTCATGCATTCAACCATCTACATATGATAACCCATTATAAAAGGAAAAAACTAGATGCAAATTGACACCTACTTCCCTGATAACCAAAAGAAGAGAACCCACCTTAGTAGGGTCTGACTCCATATCACTAGGAGTCATATAGAGAAGAAACCAGGAGAATAAAAACACCCCTATTGGAAGAGGTATATGAAACCACCAATAAACCATTGAATCCCACCAAGAGAGGGCAATAGGAAACCCCCAACTCTGCAATGAAAGTTAGAAAGTGGCTAGCTAGCCAAAACTTTCATGTAAAACCCACCAAAGTCGCTAAAAAATATAGAGCTAAATGGAGATAGGGACTCAATGAGTTAAGAGGGAGAAATATCCACCCCCAACCACCATTACTCACTATAAGAGAAGATTGTTGAGATCTATAAAGAAAATCTTGCAAAGAAGCAAGAGAAATAAGAGTTGAGACAAAGAAGCATATACCTCAACTCCAAATGAGTACTAGACTAGAACCTCCTGCCCCACATGAAAATCAACAAAGCAGAGGAAATGACTTCACCCACCCTCCCCACAGCCTACACAAAACCAATAGAACATATAGGATAAATACTACCACCAATAAAATGTAAAACCTAGTCATATTGTCACAAGGAAGAAGAGGAAATGACCCTAAGGTGGCAAGAAAAAAAGGTTCTAAAAAGTGGGGCCAACACTCAGCCACCAGATTCCCTAGATCCAACAACCCACATAGTAAGAGCAGAAAACTAGAAGCGTTAAAAAAAGGCCCTCCTCCTACAATGTACTAGAAGGACTCCAAAAACGCTTGAGGAGGATAGAAAGGGAACTCATCCTCCCAAACACCTATTTGTATAGAAAAAAAGGAGTACATACTCCACTTCTTCACACAAGCCAAGGCTCCAAACTCTGCCCCAATTCCAAGTTTACAACAACAACACAAGGCAGAAGAAACTAAACCCTCCCAAAAAGCACTACTCTCTTAAGTGAAAGGGAACCTCTCTCCATAGACTTTAAGTATGTTAAAAAATAAATTGGCTTGAGTTTTTATTACAAAAATAATAATTAATTTTATCTTGCATTTAATGTTTTACATATTCCCATTTCCATATCATGTAGACCCATCTAAATTATGATAGTTTGGTTTATATCATTTTCATGTTACATAAGACTAAGAATGATTAGATATGAATTTGGTCAATTGATGCATATAGGTGTAACCTAACATTCAAAACAACTTTTTCATTTCAGCTTTGATATGTGATGAAAACTAAATTGCATCTCATCTTTGTGCAAGAATTTATCACTACTTTGTAGTAAGGGAATTCATGTTACTAATTCTCATTTAGTAGGTGAGAAATTAGTGAGACTTATTCAATGTCATTTATAGGTAAATAATTTATAAAAGATTTTAATTTTTTTTATTTAATGGAGCCCCCCCAAAAATTTATAAAAGATCTTGATTTGACTTAGGATAAAAATGGGATTTATGAGGTTGTTGAAATAGTTGAGTTACTATTTCGATTCTATTTATATAATGACTATGATAAGTTCTATTATTCTTTTTCAAATAAATCTACAATTAAATTGAATTGAAAGTTCTAATATAGCTCTCCAAAATAATTTTCTTTAACTAGAGAGATACATTTTTTTCCAAAATTATTATTTTATTTGAAATAATAAATTAGAGAAACTCAACTAATTCTAAATCCCAATTATTAAAAATAATTGTTATAATTTAATCCCTTTCAAATATATATTTTTCATTAATTACTTATTTATTGATATAGAATTTGGGATTCATCTTGCGCTTAAATATCCCACTTGAAGAAGAAAACCCATTCTACTGGAAAAGATATAAATGTGGGTTGCATATCTTGTTGCTGGAGAGATCAATAAATTTAAGAATGAAAAGGATTTTGACGAAATCAGCATTCCGACCTTTCCAGGAAATATCAATCTAATTTGTATACACCGTATTTACTGTAAATACCTTTGAAGTATCTTCTTCAAGAAGGTTTGGATCACTCTGTGATGCATTGACTATTGCAACCAAGTTTGTAAGATTACTTGGAATGGGCCCTGAAAAGTGGTTTCTAGAAAGGTCCAGAATCTGAAGAATCGGAAGACCAGTTACTTGGGGTGGGATACTTCCATGAAATTTATTGGACCTCAGAATCAAGATGTGCAGCTGTGATGACTTTCCAATCCAGCGGGGGATAGTGCCCTCAAAAATATTATTTTGCAGATCAAGTACTTGCAAAGTTTGACATTTTGAAATGGATGAGGGAATAACTCCTCTCAACCGATTATCAGAGAGCTTCAATGTATGAATCTGTTTCAGGCTTCCCCATTCTGCTGGCACTTTACCTTGTAGATGATTTCCCGCCAAGTCTAGAACTCTGAGGAGCGAGCAAGTCCTTGTTAAATTAGGAGGAATCACACTAGTGAGCATATTATTTGAAAGGTCAAGAAACTCCAAATCTGAAGTACAGATAGAGTCTGGAATGGCTCCGATGAGATTGTTTCTCGACAATGATAAGAACACAATATGTTGAAGATGTTCACCAATATTAGTGGGAATAGAACCATTGAATTGATTCAGGCTCATGTCCAGCATCTTAACACCAGCAACAGGAAGAGGAAGAGCACCTTGTAAGCTGTTATTGTGCAAATCCAAGTACAAATCAGTCCTGCATGTTAGTTTAGACGGCAATGAACCTTTTAATTGATTACAACTAAGGTTCAAATATGTAAGATTTTTTAATTCCCATATCCAGGATGGTATAGTTGTCACACTATTAAAGGATAGATCCAAATGGTCCAATTTATATTGATTGGCAAGAAACAGTGGAATTTTATCTAAACCGCAAGAACCTAGTCCCAAAAAGTTGAGCTTCTCGAACCGTGGTATCCAGGTTGGGTCAAAGCACACGGTTAAGTGATTGAAAGAAAGATCAAGCAATTCAAGTCTAGTGAGATTATCGAAAAAGGAAAGGGATATGAAGCCTCCTAGATTGATGGAGTCTAGATAAAGGGATCTTAAGTTGACTAGATCTGAAACTGTGGGCAAAACTGAGGTATTCAATGGATTGTAACCGAGGTCAAGATAAGAGAGGGAAGAAAGTGATCCCAATGAAGGTGGGATTGTCCTGGTTAACTTGTTATTGAACAGATCCAAATGAACAAGTTTAGTGAGATTGACTATGGAGAGAGGAATCTCACCTTCAATGTTGGTATATGAAAGGGTGAGACTCTCCAAGGATGAGATATTCCCTACACCAGATGGAATTTGGCCCTCCACAACTGTCGATGAAAGATCAACGCTGGTTAGCGACCAAGATGTTTGCTGTGCAATGAAGGAAAGCTCTCCTCCAAGATAGTAATTCTCAGAGAGATCAAGTGAGAGAAAGTGGGCAGTCACATTTTCAAACCAAGGAGGTATCTTTCCTGACAAAGAATTATCTAAAAGATCGAGATGGAGGAGAGAAGTGATATTGAGAAGGGAATTTGGGATTGGTCCGATAAGCCCACAGTCAGACATGCTGAGTTGTTGAAGGTTTGATAAACCGCAAACAACTCCACCCCAATCTTTGCTTACAAAGATGCTCACTCCATCAAGAGATAGGTATTCCAAGCTCACCAGATTCGATAAGCTTTCCAAATTCATATGCAATTCACTTACAGAGAATTCATTTACATCTCTAGAATATGACAAGTTGAGAAAAGTGAGACTCTGTAACTTTATAAAATGTGGAGTGAGATTACCATTGAAGAGGTTGTTGCTCAGATTGAGGTGCTCTAACTTTTCAAGATAAAACAGCAATCTAGAGATGTTACCCTCCAAATTGTATCCACCCAAATCCAGGCCAAAAACATGGCCTGTGTGGAGGTAACAGCTGACTCCACTCCACGTGCAGCAATTAAATCCGTGCCACAAGCTTAGCTTTTTCGCCTCATCCAAAATGTCTATCTTGAAATCTAGAAGATGATCTCTTTCATGGAGGGTGCATGCCATTGCAGGAGGAGAGGTGAAGCAGAAGAAAGAGCATGATATCGTAATGATTGCAAAGGCAACTCTGGCATATGAAAGCGTACTCTCCATGTCTTCTACACGCTAAAAATCCTTTTAACTTCAAAAGAAAGAGATGATGAAATGAATGTTAAATATATGCCTTCCCATGCTTAAATATTGTTTTATAGAGAATGGAGGCGTGTGGGGAGGGAGTGGTACTTCCTTGAGTGGAAAAGTCTTACTAGGATAGCGCAGTATGCAATGCTTGAATAGCTGATCTTATTCTTATAAGTTATTTAAAATGAGTAGAAAGTCTGATTCAATAACATCATTTCATATTTAATGAGTAGAAAAGTAAGATAATGGTATGATGGTATGGAATGGAATGCTTTTATGAAAGATCTCATTCTTTGATTTTAAGGGTTTCTAGAATTTTCTTGACTTAAAAACAAAGTGGAAAAGTCCGTCTCCATAATATTCATGTATCTCAACAAGTGGTATGATCATATATAATGCAAAGCTTTAACAGGCCATCTTGTTCTTAGATTTTTAGAGTTTCTATAATTTTCTAGACTTACAAATTAAGCAATATCAAAGTCAAACATATTAATATTCTAATCCTAATTTTTTATATGACAAAAATATTGAACATGTCTAAATAGATTTTGATTTTAATGCAAAGAGAAATAATATTTAAAGTTGGATTAATATTATTTACATTTCATGTTATTATTATATTTATAAGGAAATTATCAATTCAATTTATAATAAAATTTAAAATTTAACTAGTTTACTTATTCATGAAATGGAATTTCAAATATCTTCTTTCTTTATGATTACCACCATTTTATTATTTTCTCTTTTAATTTTTGCAAGAAAGACATAAAGAAGATCCTCAAGCTATAAATATAAAATCATTCTAAATTTAAGCTTTCTTTTTAATGGATAATCTTGAAACAAATTAGATATTGATTTGATATTTGTGTTGAAATTTTAAATTAAACAATATAATTTATATTATATTTTTGAAATTTTAATTTTAAATAATATTTAACATAAATATAAATTAATATTTTAAAAATATTTGATTTGAAAGGCAGGCCAAATAGAAGATATTTGAAAAAAACAAATTTTAAAAATCTTGATTTAATAATTAATGAACTATTTATTAAAAAAAAAATTGAATTAATAAACAAAAGATTTAGTATGTTAAAATACAAATTCAATTTTTTAACTATGTTAATCTAGTTCTTCGCTCAAGTTCTTCTCTAGAAAAGAAACAGTAAATTCTATCTTGCATTTAATGTTTGATGTATGTCACATATCGATATCATGTAGAGCCATTAAGTTATCAAATTTCGTCTACATCCTTCTCATGTCACATAAGTCACATAAGTCACATAAGACTTGATTAGATATGAAATGGGTAATTTGACACGTATAGGTGAGATGGACATCTATATGAAACATTATATTCAAATCAAATTTTTGAATTCAGATTTCATATCTCTATGAAATATATTATGTGAACTTAGTATCAGGATTCCCATACCAATACATGTTTGGAAACTAAATTACATCTTGTCTATAAGTCCAAGGCTTTTTTAACTGCTCGATAGTGAGCGACCTTATTACTAGCTTCCGTGTTAGTGGGTAAGAAATTAGTGAGACCTATTCAACTCACTTATCATTAAAAGAATTTATAAAAAGTTATTTATTTGGCTTGGATAAGAATTGGGTTCATGAGGCCATTGATGGTTATTAAAATTTATTTGAATTTGAAATAAAATCATTACAATGTTTTTATGGCTCATAAAATTCATGAATGTAGTAATGTTTTTATGGCCCATCCTTAAGAAATTTCCTCAGCTTCTCTTTTTCTAACATCATAGTAGTGTGAACCTATAGAAAATTTTTAAGATGTGTGAGTTTTCAAAAAAAAATAGTAAGAACTCTCGGTTTACCTTGGTACCTTTCCTCCTTCCTACACTTCTAGATCTGCCAAAGGATGTTAGAAGACAACATATTCCAAAATAAGTTGGTATCCTTATGAGGACCATTGATATGACCAGTAACAATTTCTAAAATATTCACATTAATAGGGTAAAAGACACCAAACATATTCCAGATTTCTTTAGCAAAGATACAATCAAATCAAATATGTCTACCTGTTTGAGGGAGCTTGCATAAGTTACAAATGTCAGTATCATGACCATCTTTTTTAATGGGTAGTCTATCAAGCATAACTAACCATTTAAAACATCTAATTTTAGGTTCAACAAGACTTTTCCACAAAATATCAAAATACTTTTTTCCAAGAATCGACATCAACAGAGGAATACCAAATAGTGTTAATGTGATGAATAATATCTTCATTGCGATCAATGATTCTATAAATATTTTTGGCTTTGAGATTAGCCATGATGACCCCATCTAGCCACTTACACTTTAAGTGCCTATGGGAATCCACATGACAAACAGTATCAAGATTTTTAGTAGCCTGAACAATCATATTATAGGTCTTTTTGTGCAAACCAGGAATATTATACTTATTCTTGAGCTCATCCCATTGAATGATATTATCCTGTTCAAAAAGATCAACAAACTGAGAAATACCCTTTTTAGCCCATAACCTGGCAGAACATCCTTGGGAGAGGGCTAGGGGTTTACCATTCAGGTGCAAGTTCCACCAAATGGATCTGCTCATCATCATAAAACTCCTTGTTGTTGATAAAGTTCTTGACATGGTCCCAGGCTCTCCAAGGAATTTGTCAGTATGGCACCAGTCTCATTTGACCGCATGCATCTTTTTATTACCTTTACCATCAGACCAAAGAAAGTGCATGATAGCCTTCTGGATTTCTAAAATCTGATAATTATTGAACATCCAAGCAGAGTAATAATAAATACTATAAGAAGACAACATCTTTTGACAAACTTGAATTCTGCTAGCAAGAGATAAGGACCTGTTATGCTATTTATTGTGCTTCTTATCAATTTTTTCCTTCATCCAAGACCACATATCTTTAAGCGAGTGTTCAATAGAGAAGGGGATGCCAAGATATTTGACTATCTTGCTGGGACCACCCCATTGGAAGTTATATTGAGAAAAGCAGCAAGGAGGTTGCTCTTCCCATCCTAGGCAAATGGATTTGGCTTGAGATATATGAGCACCATAAATAGAATAGAATAGATCAATTTTAGCATGCAAGGCTTTAAAATTTCTGTTACAGAACTCAAAAAAAAGGGTAGTATCATCAGCAAATTGACAATTAATAAGCTCATCATTATTAATCAAATTTGCATTATAATGTTGAAATTGTTGAAATAAGATATGTAAAATTTAATAATACAAATATTAAAATGATGGAAAAGACTACAAATTATGCCTTAATTTATATATATTATAGGAAAAAAAACTATAGAGAAAAGGAACTCAAACACTATACAAAAATCAATTCGAGGCAATCTCAATTAACATTTCATTAAAAGTTAAAATTTCCAATTTACTCAAATTTGATAAATATTTTTAGTTATAAATTGTTTAATTAAATTTATATTTTTAATTTTTAATTTTTAATTAATTTTTTTTAATAAGCTTTTAATCAATTTCTAATAAATCTATTAACTAATCATGAAACGGTTGATTTTAATAATAAAACTTGATATAAAATCTTGATAATAACTCTATTTATTTCTTTGTATTTAATTATTGACTTTGTTCAAATATTTTATTTTTAAGTATTTACTAAAAACTACAATTTTCTTTTTGAATTGTGCCAAAATATCAATTCTAAAACTTTAAAAAAGCTTGACAACCTTTTATAAAATATAAAACTTATTATTTATTTCAAAATATTTATGTTTTACTAAAGAAATAAAACTGAGAATTACAACATGTAAAATTGGGAAATTATTAACTAGAAGGTGAAAAAATCACTCATATGCCCAAATCGCTTTCATTGCACTCATAAAAAAACCTAAGTGTACACATTTCAACCATGAATAAACAAGTGTCACATAGTGGATAGTACTTGTCATTGCAAATTATAGTGATGGTTCAAGGAGAGCTTTAATATGTAATTATTAGACGAGAACTTTAATCTGTAATTTTTCAATGAGTGTTTTAGTCTAAACTTAATAATATTATAGTTACATTAATTACGAAAGTGATAACAATTTTTTTGATAATAAATATAATTATAATAATCATATTAATTGTAGTCTTAACCATAAAATATTATTATGTATGTTGTAAATAAGTATACTTTATTAAGATTTATAATTATAATTCTATTTTTATGATTGCAAGAATGAATTAATAATAAGTAAAT